>JANCMC010021608.1:5611140-5637460 GCA_024363005.1 Charaxes varanes
AGCTGTAATTGTGCAATAAAAAATTAATGTGTAATCGTGAAACTTATATTTGCAATATGCTTTATTTTTTTTTATCAATTATTAAATTATATTTATATTATATATTAGTAGAATGAAATATAATAATAGCACAGTAGAAAAATTCATATACTAGTCATTTTAATATCTGTAGATTAGATAGTAAAAATAAAGAATGAAATTACTTGGATTTTTTTATTAATTTAATCCTTACATTAATTTTTACAATTTGAAGATTGCATAAAATGGTCTATATTGTCTATCCAACACTGATAAGTAAAATATAATATATGAGGAAAATGTTATAAGTACTCAAAGGTTTATTATTAATCCAAAATTATATTATGTAGGTGGTATTACATAATGCAACAATATAACTTAATAACTATTTGACAACATTTTATATCCACAGTTAGGTGTTTAACTTAACTATTCAGTGTTAACGAGATCTTTGGAAACCAGTCGTGTGGAAGAAATCAATTTACATAAAAGATGAACAATAAATAATTTTTGTTACCGTAGCATTACTTTAAGTCAATGCACTAGCAATGACTACCTGACTGTGAATTTTACAAATATAATAAACATTAAAACTTTGTATAAAAGTAACTTAACTGTCCATATATAAACTACACTCTGAAATGTTATTATATACACATTAAATGCGTTCAAACTCTTAAAGGAAGTACGAAATGCACAGATCACATAAACGTGAATTTTTTTGTGACTGGAAGACAACCACCTCTTTTATTATGGCAGTCGTGAGGTTGATATATGGTGAGGCAATAGCTTGTATTGCGAAAGTTCAAAAGTTCATATAAAAAAACGTCACTAGTACTACTAGTACTTGTGCGCCTCGAAAATAGTTATATAGGTACCCACCTACTTCGTCCCAACTTATGTTCTGTATCAAATAAACGGTTCCATATAAACGCTTTCATGATAACAAATAACACTGCCAAAACCACAAGCGCGTTAACGTCTTTGGGTAACCAAGTTAACATATAATAACTTCACTTAATTACAACGAATAAATGCCACGGGAGAGTTTTTATTACAGCTTAAAGCTTCTTAACGTATAATAAATTGCTAAATTTGCTAAAGTAGATATTTTTCTATCGGCTCATACTATCACACGACGTGATGGAAATTGCTGCACCTAACGCCTTGTCAACGTCTTCAAATTTAACTTAATTCAGCATGCCAAAACCGATTGCAACCACTGTAAAGATAAGAAGTTACATTTACAACGAAAGTAATATTTTTTAATTATAATAGATTAACTTTTAAGCTGCATTTATTTTATTAAAGCGTGCTACTGAAATGGCGTGTAGTTGTTTGAAGAAGTTGCTATAATAAAACTGTACCGATAAAAATCATCGTACGTTGAAAAGATGCTCACAAAAATCGAGACCAACCTATAAAGACTAGAAAGACGAATTATTTACGATAAAGACAAATTTAGACGTGATAGCGTATGAAGACGATATTTATTATTAGTTTTTTTGACCTGTTAAAAAAATTGAGTACCTACCTCGGGGAACGAAAGTTTAACGTCAACTGAATTTGTTGAGCTGTTATTGAAGAACATTTCTGTAATGCAAGAAAATATTGTATATATCGTATCTTTTATAATTATATATCAGGTAGTGTTATTGTATTTCATGAAGAAATTAAATTTTAGATATATGAGGATTATTGCTGAACGTACCAGCTAATGTAAACAAATATATCAAATCTTTAGATCTTTCCTTAGGAGCTTTTGTATAAACAGATTCATTCATTGTCTTCAATATTAAAGCACATGGACTTATAAAAGACTGGTCTTCATTCAAAACACACTCTCTGTATTCTTTTAATCCAATATTAATAGAATTCCACACTTGATCTTTACTCAATGTAGAAATGGTGTTCTCGTTTATTTGATTATATACAATTCTTATTAAGTTTGATTCATAGATATCAAAAGTAAATTTTTTATCGTGTTCATTTTGTTTCAACATTTTCTCTAAGACCTTCAAGGCTGGTACAATGTGGCAGAAGGTATTAGCGTTATTTATGTTCGTAAGTACTCTAGCAAGCGCTGATTTTATATGACATGGTGTATCTCCAATGAGTATTCCTGTGAATCTCACTAGACAGTTCTTTCTGAACAATTTATTAGCTGACGATTGGCTGGTATCTCGAAAACCGCGGGATATACAATAATAAAATTCGGCAAGGAGGTAGTTTCATGGCAGAAGGAACAAAAAATTGAATCCATTAAAATTTCACTTGATATGATAAGTAGTTATCAGTCTCACTATTGTTTGTACTCATTTGTCACTCAATCTGAAGTTCGTTATTATTTTTGCCATTTCAACACAACCTCCAGCTAGTAATCGTGAGATAACAAATATAATAAACGCCTTTGTCATGGTTCTTAGCTTAATATATGACGGAAGGACCATCCCTACGATTAACGCTAATTATGCGAACATTTTGAAGATATCCTGTACATTTATCTACAACATGAGTTTGTGTCCTTGGTATAAAAATATCTGAATGTAATCTCAATAGCTCCGATGCTCCTTAACGAGGAAAACAAGGGATAGACTTATTATTTGTCATAGTTAAAAATTAATAAATTAATTAATTATATTATAACAATCATATATCTCCATTCTTCTTTTTTTTGTGAATTACGGTGCGCTGTTTCTGAATATAGGTGTGTAACAAAGTGTTTCCCAAATTTCAGTTGGGCTTTTTTATATAGGGACAATCTTTTGGTCTTCAAACCCTTATCGAGATAACATGTACCGAAAATATGTACTCTCAATCATAGTCAATCGTGACTCCAAATGATTATTCATTACCCAGACTGAATAAACTTTCTCGTACGGATAATAATTTATTTAGCGATAATTTTTAATCTCATCTGCTTCCATAATATTGGGATCGCTTTGAAATATTCAGTGTCACTTTGGAACGGGAACCGTGTATGGGAAATCTCGATCCATTCATTTGAATTGATTTTCATATTTTGATTTTAAATACAAAGAGTTTGTATACGTCACGAGATAGATATGAGATAATTGTTTTAATATTTGTCTCTACATAGTTATAAGGACTGTTTTGCGTGGAAGCAATTTTCTTCAAAAACTATGCATTGATATGTGAAGCGAAAAGTTTCGGTTAGGAACACTTCATAAGAATTGTCTATTTCTATGTCGTAGTTGGAAGAAAAAACTATTTGTTAGGTAGGTGTCTAGTGGAAAAGTAAGCTCACGGATTTGGATGTTGAGGGAGTGATTTGAGTGCAACTTCAAAGGTAACATTATCACTATGATTGGTCAGTGAGATTATAGTCAACCTCTCGTCTGTTAACAATAAAATTAACAAAGAAAAAACTTTTCAAGTAATTTTTGTTAATGTTATTGTTATCCATCAGTAAGTCAGATTTTCGAAGAACATGATACATGTAATATGTCATAATTTTTAATTATATGTACCTCATTTCCCGAAACAACTACTAACTTGTTAATTAATTATCAAAATTCAAATCGTATTCAAGAAACTTACCCTCACGGTATCTCTTAGCATAGAATTACATCGCAAAATAAACAATTGCAAATCCAACCAAATATGACATATAAATGAAATAACACAGATAAGAATTTACTCATAAATTAATTAAAACACGTACAATTTTTGCCAAAAAGATTACAAAATATATCTATTCTATTTAAGTAATTTATTTAGGAATATAGTCGAGTCACGTCAACGATCTTTGAGTTACGATGCGATATAATATAAAGAGATAGCATAGAAGATATTTCAGCAAGCTCAAGTTTATAAGGATTTGCGATCTCATTTTTCCCAGTCGAAATGTTAACGGTACATTTAGCAAGCAAGGTTTAATAATATGAGGCTAAGTGAATGACCTCGGTAAGGCGAGACGTAAGCGTACAAGTCTGAATCGCGCAAGTATAATTTATATTAAGTATGTATTATCAGGCTTGTCTAATTTGACGAGATGATCAGACTGTATACTTAACTAGCTGTTTCCCGCAACTCCGTCCGTGGAAAACTGTGAGAGCCCTTAAACCTCCTGAACCTAGCCCTATCGAAACATCCTTTCTTGGCGGATGACTGCTAACTATAAACTACGTCCTTGCGAAATTTCATCTTTGAATAGATTACTACATAGTACTAACTCCATCCTCAGTAAATTTGCCACTAAACTTGACAGCCCTATATTACGGTTCTGAAATAGTGTGCAAATATACACTATGTAACGAGATGCATCTTGTTATCTAGGTTAATTTGAATTTAAAATGTAAAGATAAATTTTATATGGATTATTTATTTTATTTGACGTTTTTTAATTATTTTTCATTTGACATTATAATATTAATTTTTATTTGTTAATTATCTTTGACATTGTATTCATTTTTGTTTTTAATTTTTAATTATTTAATGCAAAAAAAGAAATAATCATATCAATTCAATTATGGGGGTGTACTTACCTGAAATAACCGAATTTATTATTATTAATTTCTAAGAAAGAAACTTAACATTTTTAATAAGAAAGCCATTGCTAAAATCTATCTTTATTTGATACCTGTTTTAATAATTAATTAAATGACATGGTTGTTATATTGGAAAAACCAATCTCCTTTTTAGGGTAAATAATTCAAAATTCTTTGCGAAAAATTAATGTTCTTAAAAGCTTTTAACAGGTCAATAAAGTTATAATAACCGTAGTAACCTTTAATTATTGGAAACAAAATGGATAAGTCTATAAATAGGGTCGGTAGGGTAAGTATGTATAATGTCGACCATTTTCGGAAATAAGAGAATTAATAATCTAGGAAAAAAAATCACGAATGTGTTAAATACATAATTCAATCATTTTACACGAAATTCCTTCTATAAAAGCTTTTATATTTCCAATTAACAAGTTCTATACTTTTTAAATTGTTATTAAATATGTTTCCTTATTAGCGTATCTTGAAACTTTACTTTGAATAACATAACTTTTCTAATACAAATGTACGTAAAAAGTAGTTGAAAAAAGTATTTGAATAGTACAGTAGAACTACTGATAAAAATCTTAGTCCTATTTATGTAACTTAAATAAAAACATAGTCCCGAAAATTCCCCTAATTAGACTAATGAACACTGAGGTGTTTTATTCGAACGCTTTTTTGACGCGCTTTAAAATAGCTCTCGTGTGAATGAGTGTTAAAAATTCATTTTTTGAGATCAAAATATTTAACAGTAGTGCAGTTGTATAGTATAATCTTTTATCAATTGGGACGGAAATACCTTTAATCTATGACACATATACCTATAAAGAAAATCAATCTGTTAAAACATTTAAATTCAGCCTAAAACAATATATTCTCTCTATATAAGTAGTATAGTGTATATTTAATTTTATATATCTAATTATATAATTGTATATGTATATGTATTGTATATAATATGAGTTTATTTAAGTAGTATATGTATAGCATTTTAGTAGTATATATTATTTATAAAATATTTATGTATTATATCTGCCTACACCATGGTTTATATGTTTTTTTTTTACTCACACTCTATGGTAGCTGGAAGAGATCTCTTTAAGAGATAAGTCTACCTTTGTAAACATATTTTATAAGTTCCACTTACTTTATAATACGTTTAACGGCCTTAACAAATTAGACAATTTATTTTGCTAAACTTTGAATGTATGTTTTCGTAACTTTAGTTTAAAGACGTATGTCTACATACGTATGTTGTTTCCATATGTACAAAATATAAATGCCAGAGGACGATAGTCAGCCCTAGAAGAATTTTTAGTTCATATTTTCAGGGTATGTTTGTCCTAGAAAGATACCTTTTGAAAATTTCAAATCTTATTACCGTTTTTCAACAAATGGAAAAAAAAACTAAAATCTGAAAAAATTAGATTATCTAAAAACTTACGAATCGATTGATTGGAATTTTAGAAACTGTTTTAATAATAAAATAATAATAATAAAACCATTTACTTGACCTAATTACAAGATTCGCTTATAAGAATAAAACTATAAATACTATGTTGAACTACAATCTAAAATAAAGAGAAGAAACGAAATATATAAGAAACTAAATAATGAAATAATTAGACCAGTAAAATGAAATGGTCGCAACGTAAAAAAAGGGAATAAAACAAAACAAACATAATTTATATCGCTTCGGTCGTTTTCCGGTTTTAGCAAGACTAACAAACAGCAATTGGTTTTTATGTATTTACACATCAGACATTTATTACGATATTATTGTGAGCAATATTACATAAATATGTTTAAAAATAACTTTAGATATTAATAGATTACATCATATCAAAAGTGAAGTCGTGGTGTTTCAACCGCACATTCTTGTATTACAGGGAAGAAATGCTACCCAGAGCAGAGATAAAAAAGGCTATTATGTTTTCCGCGTTCAATGAGTGAGAAAGTATCGGAATCGTAGACGGAGTGTACCGGTCAAACTAGATTTATGTATACTCCGAGTTGTTTAATCATTTTTAGATCAACGCAGGATTCTACAAAGCCCTTTTATATTAACAGGATTATGATCTTTAGTAATATCCGTCTTTTTATCTTATGATTTTGATTTATTAAAGACTCTTTTTAAAACTAGTCTTTTTAGTGGCACACGCGGACAAAGTCGTGGGGAACAGCTAGTAATAAATATAAGATCACCAATCTCATCTCATCAGTCAATACACAGGTACTTAGCTTTATCTTTGAATTTTATTAGCGAATCGTGAATAATATCGTAACTGTGGTCAATTAATGCGTGATACACATTAGCGATTGGAGATTGCTGAGTTGAGCTGGTGAGGTTTCATAACGCAAAAAATATATAGGTATCTTTAATGTGATATGTAAATGCTAAAGTAATGTACACATTATAATAGTTATTGCATTATAGACGTCTATAATGTTGATTTTCACAAGCTCTTCGACTCCGAAATTAACCCATAAATATCACAGTACACGCCCACTTAATTTCCAATCTATAACCCATTGATTTGTTTCAATTCACATAATGGCCGCCAGAATGTATTACAACCGTTAGGTAATAAGATTGCGGTGATTTGAGGCTTGTTAGATGGTCAAAATAATATTTGTGCTTCTTTTAAAATTATAGCTAAGATTGTCTAATACTTTATTTGAAGCTTCGATACCTTAATAAGCTAGTTGACTATTTTTCAGAAACTATTCAATATTGTGCCTTGCATTCAATTGAACCTAAAATGTAGATATTTGAGGTTAAAACAAACTTTCTTCTGGCAAAATTTGCGTTTTTATGAGTCCACATAAATTTTAGCGCTAAAACGCTCTGACTAAAATAGCGTCTTGTATGACGTAACGTCTTGCCAAATAAACAGCTGTTCTTGACTGTAATTGGAGCATACGATAGTAACTGAAGTCTGCGGTCTACTATAAAAAAAATAATTCTAAGTGTGCGCAATTAAAGGATATGGTCGTTTATATTACGTTTGCAAAGGTAACCAAAACATATAGGGTACTTCCCGTTGACGAAAAATCGTGAAATTTAGCACGAATCTCAAGTAAAGGGAAAATCCGAAAACTGTAAATTTGTTGCAACAGTGCAATAATATCTGCATGCATGAAGCTATATATTAAAGTACAAGTATAGGAAGAATTCCGATCACAAAAAAAAGTTTCCACAGATAAATACAACACAAAAGAAAAAGCAGAATTAGTTTAATAAATTCTAGGTAAGCGTAAAGTTACCTATTTATCACGAAATCCATGTCGTAATCATCCATGGTAAGGCCATAACGCCGTTAGGCCGTAACGCCGTAACGTAAGGCCCTAACACCGTAAGGCCGTAACGCCGTGAGGACCTAACAACGTAACGTAAGGCCGTAACGCCGTAATGTAAGGCCATAACGCCGTAACGTAAGGCCGGATTTATATATATAATTAGAATTTAAAATGAATTTACTTTTTTAATCACTTTAAACGAAAAATGTTTCATGTACTGAACAAAATATCAATTTATAAAATTGTTCAAAACGAACGAATTTTTCGCGTTAAGCATCACCACCTCACTCCCTAAGTCAAGCGTGTGTAAAAAATTTTTACTTCAAAATTCGTCGATGTGCAAGTTCACATAAACTCAGTTGTATTAAATTTTTATATCATCATTAGGAAAGTAAAATGTAAGCTGAGGCAACGATAACTTGATTATTGCCGCAGTCATCATTAACACGATATTCATGAAGCTTACTCCCGTAGCCCATAATTAGAACGTTGACAGTTTACTAACGTAGTAAAATGTGGACGACCTGATCGAGTTTTTATTACGAATATAATCACATAACTGGTTCCAAGGTGCGCACGGCTAATTTGAATTGGAGACCCTTTAATATTTCTGCGTAATAAGCTCCTTGGAAATCGTTATGAGCGGCATTCTATATTTTTTATCCTTATCCCTAATTAACACGAGCGACGTAGTGTACGCGGCGTAAACGCGGGCAAAAAATGGCGCGAACCGCCATTTTGATAAATTGCTACAATTTCAATTTAATATAAATAAATACACTTTATAAAATATTCTGAATATATTAAGAGTAAATACAGTAAAATATGTAAAGAATATTTAGCATATTTTTGTATTTCTAGCCTGAGTAGGGATTAATTTTAGAGCCCTTATGACCTGTGTTTTTATTAACATTTGTCAACTTCTTATTATGTCGTTTATAGATTCTGTTCTTTTGCTACTACTGCTGGCTTTATTAACATAATTAAACAATTTTCAAAAACGGCTCTCAAAGCAACAGGTTATTTTCGTATGGATGAAGATAATAACGCTGTGTGAAACTATTTTAATGTTTTCTAATGCTCTAGAACATACGCTATCGTTAATTTTATTTGTAAGAAATTATATACAATTTTCTTAAAAATAGAAATGAAAAAAAGAATAGGTACGATATTTAAGTTTAAATAAGGAATACGAAAAACCGTTAATCCTAAGGTTACTGAATGCCCGTTAATAAGCTGTCACAGAGTTTTTTTAACATGTAATCTTAATATCTAAACCGACTAGTTTAATAAAGTATCTTTAAAATCCAAATAGTATAATATTATGAAAGAAAACCACTCAAATGTATATTTAAGATGGTTTGTAATGTTTATTATATTATGCATATGTTTGATCTTCTGTCAGAATGTACAAACAGGTCCACTTAAACATAAAATATTTAAGAGCTACCACGTTCATTTACATTCCATAAAAACGAATGAATGAATTAATAGAATGAACAGGAAATACTATAGAGACATTCCATTCGTATCTGTTTAACGAAAAGTAACCGTCAGTCCTGTTAACGAGCGTTCATTTTGTTTATGTAACCAAAAACAGTGGCACAGATTATATAGAACTAATGAGTTGTTTTTTGTCATCTAATTTACGGCAACGGTGAAAAAACTTGATTGCCTTTTTGTTCTCTACTACTTTTTAATACAAATTTTATGATATTAATCATAGATTTATAGAAATGCAAAGGATTAAATATCTAATGTTACCAAAATTGACAATTAAGGACAATGTATAATAGTCATAGATCTTCGTAACAGCTTTCATTTTGCTATTCCCTAGTGCTTCGACATTATAGTAAATGATAAAAACTGTTTATTACTATGACATTTCGTAACGTTTCCTCAGCAATGTGATAATTACATAAGTTCCTATTATAGAAACCACCTTATATGATACCTCTTTCTATTGAGTATTTCCCGTTATTTTACTGCCATAAATAGCTTTGAGCCTCAAAAGCTCAACGGTAGAAGAGCGAATTAAAATTCATTGCATGCTAAAAATCATGTATGTAAATTACGATTGATTCCGAAAACGAAATCAGAGAAGCTATTGTATTAAATCATTGTTTTTTTTTTTAGAATGGTTGCAGCGCACTGCAGCGTGCGGCTGCCGATGGGCACGTGGACGTCGTCCGTATTCTGCTCGAACATGGCGCTGATCCCAACAAACAGGATTTCGTGGTTAGTTTTTTATTTAAATTTTAATTAAAACAAATACAAAATCAAATTAACCGAAACAAATGAATTAAACTTTGAAATTCACAATCAAATTAATGAACTTATTCTAGTTCAAGTATTCTCTTTTTTAAATATTTTGTTTGAATTTTTACAACTCTTTTTCGGTAGTTGATGAAAAGTTGCATAATACACCTATCATATCTACAATTTGTTTATAGAATTTGTCATTTATAAAATATTAATTTTTAAACAACAACTTGTTGATTCTATGATATATTTCAATGATTGCCAATATGTATTAGTTGTTAGATAAAAGTTTCCTTTTAGATTCATGTTCGAATTGCGCTTAAGACTACAAATTAGTTGACAGGACCGTCGGCGCAGTTGCCTGTAATCCTGCCTTCCACTCCAGAGTTGTGGGTTCGATTCCCGCCTCGAGTCTGGGCGTATATATGTAGGAGTATATATTTATGCATTAAAAATATTTCTGTATCAATCGGCTCTTACCTACATAACACCGGTCACCTACTTAAAGCAAAGTAGTTTAGTTTCTCATGCATGTCATGGATTTCCGCAAAGTAACGCCTGATTCTATCAATTAAATTTATATTATAAAATCAGCTTGCCTCAACCCCAAATAAATTTTATATACCAACGATTGCTTCTGATTAAACGGTCAATTCGGCTCTGGGCTGCAACAATATAATTAAAAAGTAATAATAATACAGTTGCCATCGAATCGATAAGAAGAAGATCTAATTAATTATATAAATTACTTAATTATACAGTTTCATTATTGTACAATTATACGGTTTGTGTGTTACTTGTATGACATTATTCGTGCGCACATATTGTATATGAGCTCGTAAAAATACATTAATATTAATGTAGTCTGCAGCTTATATGAGACATTGTTCCCAGGAACGTCAATAAGTGCCTCTTGATTTAACACCCACGCAAGATGTTGAACATCAAAGACCTACAGTACTAAAGTTCAGGCCAGAACGAAGGTGAATTGAGCGCGAAGAATTATGCTGTAATATTATTTCCGTTCCCGGTCTCGTTTCCCGTTTTCGTCCCCGTTCCATTAAAAATTAATAAATATCCAGCATATTTAAGTATTCTTAAATTTTCTAATATTCTGCGAAATTTTCTTATTTTTTTCTTTTATAAAAAATACTTTCTTGACAATAAAAAACACAACAAAAAAAGAATTAGCTAAATCGGTCCAGCCGTTCATGCGTGATTCCGTAACCAAGGAAAATTGGTATTCATTTTTATGTAGATAGATAATAATTCTTTCTAACTTTTTAAAATCTGTTCTTTATGTCTTAAGTTTTATTTTCGAAAAGCCTTTTTCAATTTTGACACCTTTTTCTCTCAAAATATAGAGGTCTTAAAAGATATATAATGTATTTTATTACCGAAATATTGAGAGATAGTAATATCATATCCGTCCGTACTGTAAATAAAATGGCCAAGAGCGTGTCAAGACACGCTTATATAAACGCTTTAAATGTATTTGTGACGAACTCATGTGGTACAGCTAGCGATTATATAGCATTTACCGGCCGCGTTTTACGTAAAACCCAATATGAGCATACTTTTAAAATAATGAAGACAACAATCAGATATATCTTGATTATGCCGGAGCTAGACATAGCTCAAAATGTTTGTACATTTATGTCCTTGAAGACTACAAAGTACTACAAAACTTTGCGCAGCTATACAAAGTCTACAAACGGAATTTCCGATAGGGCTGGATTAAGGAGGTCTCGATCTCGCAATATTACGCGCACCAAGTCGCGGGAAACAGTGATACATACAGTGATATATACATACATATATAATGATAATTAAAATATGTTAATTAATACTTTACGTACCCTGTACGTACTATATAGATGTAATTGATATCGTATCGCAACATTTGTGATAAGGTTCCATTTAATATCCTAAATGAAATCACAAAAACCATTCATCTCGGAAATGAGAGGTACAGATATTGCCATTCTCATCGCATTGATTAAAGCAAAGTAGTTTAGTTTCTCATGCATGTCATGGATTTCCGCAAAGTAACGCCTGATTCTATCAATCATAGAGGAGTCGTTCACACTCAACAAATTTACCTAAACCCATTAAAGCACCGTCTAATCTATTTAATCCGAGGATTCGATTCAATTACAATAAGGATTGAATCCAATCTCAGTTTAAGATCCCAGCCTGTTTCAAATACGTAATTAAGGTTCGGAAGTGGGAGATATCCTAATTCCGTAAAACCACTGCTCAGAATTAAGATTTATGGCAAAATGTTTGCAATATTTTTTAACAGTATAATACTTTATTCTGTCAACTGCATAACTACCAATCAGATTGTAAATACTTCTCTATGATTTTACTAAATCAATTATTTTACTTTATTGCTCTCTGGCAATTAACAAATTAAATAAATATATACAGGACTATATGACACACGGACGTCTGTTCCTATGGTAGACAACTTAATGCCTGTGTTATAGGTAAGATTTAGATAAGAGGTCTCCATATAAAAGCATCATGATTGGATCCATCCAATTATATGTAACTGAAGGTTGCTTCAGAAATTATTATAGACAAGTCCGCATATCTTGTTTTTATTAAATAACCTCTCGTTGAATCAACCGCTACGTCACGATAAAACAGTGCTAAGTAAAAATTTACAACTTTTTAAAAACTTGAATTTATGTTATGTAATTTAATTTTTCTAATTATCTATATATATGATTCCTGTTTTTCATATATAAATTCATCAATGCCGATATTTTTTTATCTATACTTATATATATAGAGCTGAAAAGTTTTTTGTTTGTTTGCTTCAACGCGCTAATCTCATGAACTACTGGTCCGATTTGAAAATTATTTCAGCGTTTGATAGCCCATTTATCAAGGAAGGCTATAGGCTACATCACGCTAAAATTGTATCTATTTTTTACCTAATTTTGCGCAGATGAAGTCGCGGGCACATTTAGTAGTCTTTATTAGGACAAAATTGAAATAGGAACACACGGCAAGAGCCAGCGTTCAAATAAAAACAGAATCATCAGAATCAGTCTATCAAATCGAAATTTCTGAGGTAGCAAAAATAAAAAAATGGAGTCGAAATAAGAACCCTCCTTCTTTGAAGTCGGTTGACAAACAAAGTAGTTTTTGTGTTAAAAATTATTTTGGTTAAATCTATAATCATATATCAAGCTGAAAAGTTTGTTTGTTCTTTTGTTTGAACGCCTTAGTCTCAGGAACTAGTGGTTCGATTTGAAAAAATATTTCAGTGTTAGAAAGCCCATTTATCGAGGTAGGCTATAGGCTGTATATCATTACACTAAAATTGAAGCTTTTGTTAAATTAATTTTACCCGGACGAAGTTGCGGGCAAAGCTAGTTAAATATAAGCACACTCGACTACATTGTAATACATTGCTGACTTAATGCCGATTACAGATAAATATTGCATAGACAAAACCTCAATTTATATACAGCATTCTTTACTTATAGAGCTTTAGAAACAACTAAATTGTAATTATATTAAGCGTCTCTATTTAATATATTATTGTATACAATAATGTAATTGTCATTACTGAATATATATTTGTATACAAAAATTTTATTAAGTAATGACGATTTTATTACGATTTACATGTTTGTGACACCCTACTGTGAAATTGAGAATTTGGGATTACAACAACTTACGTGGGAGGATCGGAATATAAAATTTTTAAAAATACACTTACTCGTTTTTGTTTCCTAGATTCTCTCATTTAATTTTTTTTTCAGTCGACCTCCTTTTAAAGTGTACACATTAAATATAAGTACATCGATATGGAAGGAAAATATCACCGAAAATTGGCTGAAAAATATTCCTAGAACTATAGAAGTAAAACGTTTTTTAGGACCAACCGCTGAAGAAGTAACTATTTTACGTTATATAAAAATAAAAATTTAATGTCACGTAACCATAAGAGTATTCTGTAAATGGTGAGGGTGACATTAATCGGGACCAATCGGGGGCCGAAACTGATTTCGCTATTTTTTTCCGGTCATATGCATATACAAATAGGTATGACATCCGGTCAGACGTCTACGACTGCTCGCTAAGTAAGAAAGTGACTCAAAAGATATTAAAAACAGATTTGCTCCGCCGCTTCGTATGATACATTGTATTTTTTATAGCGAATGAAATCGCTATCAAGCATTGATCGGAATGGGACCTTTGGAGAATCTAATTCAAAATCTCTTAAGAAGGACGTTGATTGACAGATAAATTACGTTTTATTCTCGCGTCTGCGTTCGTGAAAGGAGTCTTTTCATTCTCTCGTACAGTGAAAACGGTTATACCAATTTATTTCAGCTTGCGAACATAAGCTCACGAGGGCGATCTAGACAGCATCATGTTCTTATTGGCCACAGCTGCAGTACTAATCAGCGTGGGGCACCCAAATCAATATATTAGAATAGGTACATTTTTCTGTTACCATAGGAAAACCTTTTCAACTATGTAAATGGTATTTTAATGCAATATGATATATTTTAATGGACTATCACTATTTGCTACCTTAAAAATTTTAGCCTATAGTCTTCCTCGCTAAATGGGCCGGCTCTTCCATGCTAAGTACATAATCAGATTAAGTTTGTTTGTATATTTGTGTGTATGAGTGTGTGTGTGTGTGTGTGTATTTGTGTGTATGCATGTGTTTGTGTGTATGTAGCCTTTTAAATGAAATTTCTGGGAAGCTTTTCAACATTCTCGTAAGTTACAGTAAATAGCCATTGTTGGGGAACATTCTTACACTTATAAGTGTTTAGGGGATAAATATTTAAATTCCTATTAATAGTGTTGTAAAGGATTGAGCCTCATATTGATGCGATGCAAATTGGGACCGAGCTTTAAATAAAATAACTACTCTATCTTTTCTTCTCTTAGTAAGTTTTAGTGGATTAATCAAGATCTCTATGCAACATCATAGATCTCTTGAATATGCGTGGCCGGGTCTACCGAAGCCTCCGCGCCGGCCAACGATGCGTCCCATTCCTGTAGACAAAGTAATTTGCTTATTGTGAGAAGAATAAAGAAAGAAAATCCTTTCTAACATTATAATTGTGAAAGTAACTTTGTTACGTTTTTTAGCCTAAACAGCTAAACCAATTTTGATGAATTTTGTAATAAAGATAGATTGGATCTTTGAGAAAGACATAGGTTATTGTTTGTCGAAAAAATGAAAATTGAATGGCGGATTGGATTCAAAGTTTGTATGACAATCGAAGAGACCAACGTGACGAAGTTGTGGGTTGAAGATAGTATTTTAGACATTTGATCACACGGTCCTCTAATTAGCTGAAAAGTACCTTATAAAATATAGACAAAAT
Organism: Charaxes varanes; assembly: GCA_024363005.1. Taxonomy (NCBI): domain Eukaryota; kingdom Metazoa; phylum Arthropoda; class Insecta; order Lepidoptera; family Nymphalidae; genus Charaxes; species Charaxes varanes. The sequence goes on from JANCMC010021608.1 coordinate 5,626,604, forward strand.
CTAATTAAACTTTTAACTATATTATTAATATAGAGTGCTGTCACAGAAGAGAATTACTTCTCAACAAAGTTTTAGAAGTGATAATATCTTTTAACTTCCAAAGCCAACTTTCGGCAACTGATTCCACAGAGAAATTGTGCGAGGCAAAAAGTGTCTAGAAAAGCGCACAGTTGTGGACTTTAGGACATTGAGGCGATGAGGGTGGAATTTCAAATATTGACGGGATGTCCTATGGTGAAATTCAGCTATACAAACTCTATAGACGATGTCGCAAAAGAGGAAGACGAAAAGCAAAGGGTGCAAAGTGAGGCGGCAGCGCACTGAGGCGGGGAGAAACATCCTTAAAACTCAATAGATAATTTAAATCTCTCGCTCGTTAACTCTAATGCTTAACAACTAAATAAAATATCTACTTTAGCTTAGATTTAAGTCGTGTAGATAGATAGATGACATATTAGGGAGAATATAAAACTTTAGATAAAGAATGAATAACTAAACACAAAAAATGATCAACCGTGAAGTATGCTCGTAATTTCCTACCTCGCAAAAACATTTTGGCGTTATCAAATTTTCGTAGACTAGCAAATCATCTACTTATAATCAGGTGTAGCCCAATTATAATAAGGAGTACCGCTTGTCCGAGTGTAATACATAAAAAGATGAAATAGATACAATACTTGAATACTGTAAGCTTAAAACAGGCAAACTAACGCCAAACCTCTTTTTTCAATAAAGTATGCTCGAGAGTTAGGCTGGATGATACATAAAAGCGAAGAAACTCCTATTCAATATATATATTACGGTATAAAATTTTAATATTTTGAACGATGGATTTCAAAAACTGTACATTATTATAATATCGCATTTTTGTAATGCGCGAAGCAAGGTCCTATTTAGGGTTTCGTACTAGCAATTTCGCTGTGTCCGTCTGCCCGTAAGGTGGTCCCCCCAATAGCATTTCCAAACTATTAGACGTAGACTTCAAATTTTCCATGTTGATAGAACATGCTAAAAACTCATTAGTAAAATTATTTGGAATGAAACCGGACAAAAACTTTTGAAGTTATTTAACAAATATGTTTATAAAGTATCAGATGTGGTGTCAGTTATAAACATTTTATAATTATTATTCTGAAGATCATAAAAAGCAGCTCCAAAACGTGTCGTATCTTTGGATTCTGTAAACAATCTATACCATGAGATATATTTATGTCGTTTTCATCATGAGGACTTCTTTCTTTATTTATAACTTCACGTACGTATGTATATTACGTTTGCACTCCGGTTCAGCTTTACGCTTAAGCTTAAGGTAGTACTAAATTGAATGACAATCCAATGCGTCAGTATTGAACTGAGCTCAGTACGGATTTCCACCTGTATTCTTTAGCTATCGAAATTCTTATTTATAGAAATAAGCAAGAAATGACAGTTTCTTCTTTACGTAAACAAGTAAACATGAAAAGAAGAAATTTTAATATTATTTAAGAGATAAGTTATCAGTGGACAATTACCCGTAACTATTATCAACGAACGGGCAACAAACTTTCTAGCATTATCTATTTTAATTAGCATCGACTCCGAGTTTACTTACAAAAAATAAATCATTCTCACATGGAAATACTTCCTTCGTATACCTTTTTAAGCGATTTCAAAAGAGAAGATAGACTTTTTTTTTCCTACAATTTACTTTTACGATTTCTTTCGAGTCTATTACAAGTTTAAATGCAATCTATTTGTATATGTATAACAGACTTAACACGTTGACGCCATGCAATTAAACGTGTCTTTCCAATCAGGCCACCAGGGGCATTGTGGGTTTGCTGATGTACCGTTCGGACCACGGCGGTCAATAGCGTACCGCGGTACATCCTAGGTTCGAACGCAAACTATAGGCCAAGGGACACAGGAGTTAAAATGCTTGCGGATCAGTGTGCCGCACGGCCCCGTAGAATAATCGAGTAACTTGGTTTTAATGGTTTTTCCAAGTTTAAAAAAAATCATAAATCTGTTACGAGGGAAGAGATGCTTCTACTTACATAAGTTTTAGAGTCAAATCTTTGTTTTCATTGCAAATTATCCTATAACTTATTATTTAGAATAATAAAACATGGCTGTCAAAATTTGCTGGAATCGTGATTCTCACCGTGGCCTGAATGGGACTCGTCGGTACGCTCACTGGTGACCCCTGGGCTTCCAATGTGTTAAATCGTGAATATTTAAATATTTATAATATGCTCTTATCATTGATAAAGATTTAATATTTATTGATACGACTTGAAATTTATATTATCTCCTATTAGCGAGAAAGTCCATGGGCTTCCTTGCTAAGACCATTGTCTGATAGGACAATTTCACTAGTGATAGAATAAAACTTATCCGAATGTTAATGTGGTAAATTAACTGTACCACTCTGATTATTTTAAAAGCTAAATAACTTCACAAAATGACCAATTAAATGCAAATGTTTAGCAGAATTTTAAAACAAAATATATGTATTTCGCGCGGAAACGATATCTGAACGTTAATAGCGGTAAATTCCTATGCCTTTTGAAATTTTTGCGGCAAATTCAATATTTTACTCGAATAAGGTAAAACTGCTAAAAGCGATATAAATTATATGCATTTTCATTGGCAAAATAATATAAGATGTTAAATTAGTCAGACGTCAGTAGGTGTCAAGCACATCGTATGTAAGTACCAATTATTTTTTGTTTTTTAAAACTTTGGTGTTTTTGAATGTGGTTATATTTTTTATTTAAAAATAAATTAATTTTTAATATTTTGTACAAGAAAGTGCAGTGTTTTTGTTTATAAAGCCAACTAAACGCACTGCTCCGATTAGACAGCGAAGTTTCAGAATAACGAAAATGTCATTGATGTATACAACTTTTAGTTTTGTTGATTTTTCAAAAACCGCTCAACTGATTTCGATAAAATAAAAAATATCTATATCGGTTCAAGCGTCTTCCGGTAATCGATGAACATACAAAAAATTACTGAAAAAATTTTGCGATGAATTAAGATCTATCTCCTTTTTTGAAGTCGATGAACAAATAGACTTTTGCTTATAAAATTTGAGGGTATTTCTCAATATCTTTAAAGAATCGACCTCTAACTGCTTATTTTGAAGGGTTTGATTAAGTCATCATCATTAAGTCAGTCACGTCATCAGATCACACTAGAAAGAGCCAATATACATATAAGTGCCTATAAAATTTGAGGGCTTTTTCTTGTGATGGTGATTTCCCTGTGTTTTTTTTATCAAATCTTGACTTGGTGGTGATGGGACTATCTCAGACGTATGCTGTTTTAAATAAAAACAATATTTAAAACATATTTAAAAAAAAAATAATTTTAATATAAAAAAAAAAGAATATTTAAAACTGCTCCAGAAATGACGGAAAAATCGTGAACACATGTACATTGAAAATTAAAATAGTTTATTTTTCTATGTACATAAAAAAAAATAGTATTGGAAAATCCAAAGGGCGCGATATTTATTTTTGTTACAAGGCGCAAACGAGCCGAGCGAGAGAGGATAAGTGACTACATACACCCATGGACATCTACTCCACAAGAAGGCTCGCAGATGCGTTACTCGCAATTTGGCTGCAGACAATTACTTTTAAATCAGTTTTTTCTTACACTAAATAAAATAAATACCCTTTCGAAATATCAAATGTGTTAAAACACGACTTTTATCTTAATTTGTGTGTATTTACATGTATCAAGAAGTGTCCTAATATTAGCATTGCATTAGACTAATTTTAAGTTCCCGAAATCGAACGACTTTCCTTCTTCATCTTTGCGCTTCGGCAGCAAATCAAATGGTCCCGGCCCAAAACTCGGCCATGCGGATAGCATCTTCCGTAGCGTGTATCGAATCGTCGCACGTACAGGATTAAGGGCAGGAGGGATACGACACAAGGTTCTCCATATGCTGGGGAACCGCAACGCACAACCTTTCCAAGCTAGCGTTATCCAAGGATCCTCAGCGGGATCAGTGGTCTTTACGTCGGCCGACCATTTTGACTTGCACTTTAAAATTTAATCGGTCAGTGTATTAATAAGCGTGCGATATTATAAATTAGCTCAAAATACAAGTTTTTTTTTTTTGATTTTTTTAAATTTTCTTTAATTTATGATAATTCAAAATATTTAATTTTCATTTTTTATTAACTTTAATTTACGAAAATTTTTAGTCTTTCACTCACTACTAATAATAATTATAATTGCTATAACATAGCATCTTATACATATCTTAACTCTAAGTATATATCTAAAGCAGTTTTACTATGTGTTCCATTATATAGTTATAGTATAATATACATATATATAATAGCGTATCCTGACTATGCAGAAGATAGAAGGGCTACATAATTTCAAAGAATTTATTTTAGTAAATCTATTGAAAATTTTATTTTAATTTAAGCATCGACTAAGAATTTTTTGTTCGGAAATCTGCTTCTACGGGATCAAAATGAGAGTGACGGTTTTATAACCCTCATTGCAAATCCGTAACTGCGTAGTTTTAGGATGGTATCAAAATATCATCCTAAAAATAACGAGTATACATGAGTGTATAAATCTTTTGGCATTGGTGTGCGTGAGGTTTTATATTAAATAATTAATATATTTATAGTGATATTTTATAAAAATATTAGCATTCGCACACCGTCCTCTCCTAAATATAATTTAGCCAAAAATTTTTACTCCTCTGTGTGCGCAATTTTTATAAAATGGTACCAAAACTTTTCGCTTCAGGTATCAATTTATAATAAGCGTAGTATTCCTTTTTTGTGTGTATATTTTATGGGTACATTACGTGAGTGTATATTAAGAATTACGTATTATATACTTTATATTTATGTATACAGATGGAGGTGACAACGCGGATATTAACTAGTTGCATGTGAAGTTTGAATTCGTTATATTATTTTACATATAAGATACATAAATTATTTGTAGACGCACTAAAATATATTTTATGTGTATTTACGATCTAATTTAAATATGTATTATAAGTATATTTTTCTCGTAAAAAGTAATTTATCTCCTGTTCGATACGATTTATGATACGTTATATTTTTTAATCATACTTTATGAGGATTTGTTAAGCTTGTTTTGCGAAGACAAATTCACGAACCTGAACTTGTTTACAATAACTTTTAATCGCTTAAAGTAATATTCGCTTTTAATCGCTTAAAGATAATTATTTTAAAGCTGTAGTTTAGTATCTTGTTGGTTGTGATTTAAAAAAAAAGTAAAATAAATAAAGTTCCTCCCACTGAATATAATAGTTTGTGTTGCAGATAATTTATAAGGTTAATTATTTGTTAGTGTTTGTCACTTAACTTTTAAGAAGTAAAAAAGTGTTCTCAGGAGTGCAGCCCTTAAAGGAAATTAAATATTAAAAGGCCATCATGACAAAGATTTTCAAAGATATTAAGCCGCGTCTCTTTATAAGAGAAGACGGATTGTATCATTTAGATATTACTTTATTCGCTCATTTTAGATGTGCCCGTTTGCCCCCTTGTAATATATGTACATACATATATCAAGAAATGTTACTAAAAATACATTTTTAGTAGTACCTGTTAGTAAAATAAAATACGCTAATGCCTATTTTATTTTAAAATATTTATCTAATAATTTAAAAGTGATGATATTTATGTTTTTTTTTTTGTGGATAAAATATGATATTAAAGACAATATACATATTGCAATAGACATACAGACAATCTAATAAGTCACTATATTAGTTTACGGAATTAAGCAATTCGCATACCATTTAACAGTTAATTTAATGAAAATTAATTATTTTGCACAGAAAAATTATCAATACGAAAAGATTTTACAAGTAATAGGATTTTAGAAGAAAAAAGTATTGATCAAGTTATTTTCCTTCTTAAAGATTAATTTTGTTATCAGAAGGAATCAGTATCGTTCACTTTTGAATTTTTCTAAACTATATTATACATTTATGCCAAGAAAATGTGTTTAATTAGAGGTAGCGCGAAGCCATATTGTATTTTTTTCGACGTTTCATAGACGATAATTTATTTACTATCACTAAATAAAATATCGCATTAGCGCTTATATTTATGGATCCAATTTGAAGGTGTCTTCGTAGTTAAAGGCCTTATTTCGCTCGATTTTTTTTTATTTTAACTTTTGGTTTATGGATTCGCTCGTCGAATTTAACTTTTGGTTTTCGCACTATGTTTTTATTTACTCAATATATATTATATAGCTGCGCCCGCGATTTAGTCCGCGTTAAATAAGGTTAAAAAAATAGCTTGATGATATAGCCTTCCCTGATAAATGGGCTATCTTACACTGAAAGCATTTTTCAAATCGGGCCAGTAGGTTCTGAGATTAGCGCCTTCAATCAAACTCTTCAGCTTTATATATTAGTGTAGATTTATAATTCTCATTATGTATTTTAAATACCAACACAGAGACAAGCAAGCGTCGGTTTAGCGGAGTCTTAGCGGTTTAGTTTGAAGGGGCGTCTTGGTCAAAAATCGAGTAAGACAACGTCTGTCGGGTCCGCTAGAACAAAAATAAAAGTCATATAAAACACAAATTCATATTATATTTAGAAGTTACCTATACAAGAATTCAAAACTTTGTACTCTCGAAGGATGAAGAACTAAAGCTAGCAGACACAAAAGCTATAAAGCAAAATAACTATTTTATTACAGTAATATTCAGAGGAGGTTGTGTCTTAATTAGTGGTTATCATTTGAGTTGATCGCTAGGTTAAATAGCTCTTGCTGCGACCGGGTGATGGATGGGTGATCCATTCTAGCATTGGTTTATATTTGATATTCGACCTCTTCCGTGTTTGAGAAGGCACGCAAAACAGTAGGAACCGATTGATGTCAGTTTGTGATATTAGTCGTAAGGTTGTAAAGATCGTGGGGGTTCCGAGGATGACGTCAGACGGCAATCGGTCATCTTAACTCGCCCCATAGCCACATCCTCGGTAATCTAAGCAGACCCTGGTAGTCTACTCGAATGTTTAAAAGATATTCTTAGATTGTAGAAGTCGTTATTTGTTATTGTGGTACAGGCGTTTATATTAGTTAAAAATGATATTGACATGTCGTTTATTATTTTATTTAGTAATCAATAACCACATGAAGCTTACTATATAGTAAATAATACATATATGTTTTTATGGCATCTCAGATTATGGCCTCATGTTTGACTTCCAACGGACGGAACCTCCAAATTCTAGTGGTATAGATGAATAGCGTACATCCAAGTCAAACAGCACACGATCGGCTTTAAATTATATTTTATAGCTATTGTAGACTTAAGTATCTTAACGCATTAAATGATAAAGAAACTCATTGGTTATCCTGTTCACGAGCGGACACAGTGCATCGTGCCTTCCGCCCAACACCTTAATGCACTCAACGGGCCTAACAGAGTGTAATGAACGATACAAAAACTTATATATAAAATCAAATTTATTAGACATAAATAAATTAGCCTCGTTGTTTTATTGGACTGCCTAAATACTTACAACTTTAATCATAATTATAATACTACTTAATAGTTGAATAAAGTTATAAAAATTAAAAATAAAGTTATAAAAAATAGTACCAACTAATAATCTAATCTATAGAGTATTTTAACACTATTTGAGGTATAGATAATGTAACTTATTTATATTAAACCTTATTGATATAATTTAATGGGTTTTGAGTACTGAATTTAAGTATTTATTTAACATTGATATTGCACGTAGATTAATTATAGATTATCCTGTAGCTGCCGCTACATAACGAGACGGCAATGATGTTGAGTGGAAGAGGTTACGCCAAAGCAAACTAGATGGCGCTGTACGGATGACGACGACCGCAGTACAAACACTGAAAATTTCTATACAAACCAACTCACGCTAGCGAAGTTTCTACTTACGATTACTATATATAGACCTTCCAAGGAACAACTGTCGGCGAGGCGCGGGCGCCCCAGGCAACTCCAACTAGATCGCGAATTCCGTCGGGATATCTAACCAATGATCGGAGGACAGCGCTACAGCGCTTAATTCTCTCCAACAGCAGCAGACTTAGCGGAAAATTGATGACTTATTCAACAGACAAAACAACGATGTAATTGACAATAATCAAATTTGTAACAATTTCTATTTGATTACTGTGTTTTTGTATACCAAACTCCAAACATTTTTACTCTTTTCTGTCTATAATCTTTTATTACTAAAAACATATCGCTTTGACTATTCAATTTAGTTTGGAACATTCAAATTAGCTTGGAACATTCAACTTAACTAGGGATATGTTTTATTATTATTTTAAATCCCTTTATAAGCCAACGTTCCATAGATGAAATGGTCGATAAGAAATGACAATAAATAAATCTAGTTTGTCAAAACACTAACAAACTTTCAGGACCATACTATGTTTAACTTCTTTAAGTATCTAAGAGCAAAGAATTTTTAAATAATGTACCGTCAAGAAAGTTTCTCAACATTTTTAATTTTACATCGCATATGTCGCATACTGTATCTGTTGCTATTTGTATTTCATTTCTTAACCTTTTCCTTTTATTGTCGACTGTCATTTGCTTTTTTAGAAGTCTATTTACACTTGGATTCATCGTGTGATTAAGTAATATTTTATCTGTGACTTAAACAATATCTTCTTTTGATCCTTAATTATTTTAAGTATAAAACCACGGTTGATTTTGACCACTATTACCAATTACCTTATTATTAGCAGCCGTTGGCTTTTTTTTAATGATATTATACTCAAGTAGACTTGTACAAGCTCTTTTGAATAGTCAAATTTTTTTTTTAAAGTACCACTGATTCGGAAGAGCCATGAGAAGAATCAGCAAGAATCTGGTTAGACACTCTTTTAAAAATAGTTCTTACAATAGTGACTTCAATACATTTCTGCATGTTAACTATAAAGTACAAAGCAGGAGCGACTGAAGTTGAAGCGGTTTTATCTTTAATATAGTCTGACGCGATTATGCTTGAAAAGTGACGTAACAATCCAACACGAAGATTTCCTCAGTACGTACGTAAAGTTGAAACTTAAGTAAGATAGCAAACAACTTGCAAAATACATTTGGTGTTAAATGGGCCCGAGTAAACAGACAAACAGAGCCACTTCTACATGTCTACTTTACAGCTTTGTGGTTTGTCGCAAAATTGCAAATACTTAAGCAGGTTACACACTATGTTTTTTTTTTTGTATTTAACTTAACACTATTATGATGACAGACTTATCGTTTTAATGTGTTAGGTATCTATTTTATAAATTTTATGTCAAAATATAAGTCATATTTCAAGTTGTGGAACAGCGATAATATATTAATATTATGAAAAGGTACAATGTTTGTATGATTGTTATGTGTTGGTTAATCTCTTGGTCTGCTTAACCGATTTTGAAAATTCTTTCAGTGTTAGACAGGTATATTAGCTGAGTACTAAAAGCTCCTTTTGATTTTGGTAATTATACATTTCCATTTCACTCGTGCAAATAAGGGGTGGGTAGTTAGTCATCGATACTAATATATAAAGATGAAGAGTTTCTTTGACGATGAAGAGTTTCGCAGGAACTACTGGTGGGAATTAAAAACTTTCTGTGTTAGATAGCCTATTTATCGAAGAAGGCTATAGGCTATATATCATCACAATAAGATTGAACCTTTTTTAGCTAATTTTACGCAGACGAAGTCGCGGGCACAGGCAGTTTATAATATGTGTTACGTGTTAGAGGTATTTAACTATAATTTTTGTAATTGCACATTTAAAGTATGTACACGGTATATTTATATGACTTCAATGTAATCTGTTACTAAAATATTCACGCAATTAATACTGCCAATCAATTATCCCTTAATAAGTAGAAGTTTCGAGAAACATAAGTAATTGTTGATATTAAGAAATTACAATATAATTGCATATAATTCCAATATAATAATACGTGTGTAATCAAGTGCAAAGTAAAGTATAATTCTTGAATCCAAAGTGTATACCAATCTTAACTCAAGAAACACAGTGAAGACGCGCGTGCGAAACGAGGCAATGACCCCAATCCGCGATTTTAGCCGGTTTACTTTCGCCCAATTGTTACGCAATTTCACCTTACCCGCTTACACTTGACCTCGCAACGACCGATCTTGAATATACGAGGAGTTTGAAAATAGATTATTTGCATATTTGACTCTGAACACTAAGGCCGAGATCCTGTATTGACGTATGAACGAACAGCCTTCGAATTCTATTGTTTCACAATGCTGCCGTCAAATTCGCAATCCAGAGTTTTAATCCCTTATAGGTCCTTTTATGCTCGTGGATGATTGGACAATTGGTGTAGTTGACAGTGACCATATCTTCCGCTCCGGGGGGTTATGATTTCGATTCCCGAATTTGGGCGTATTTATGTTACCAAAAATATTTGTGTATAACAGCGGCATTTATCTATGAAACGCGCATTACGCTGTCTACCTTAGGACCAGACGTCCGTGTGTCATATAGTCCTATATAATTATTTATTTAGTCTTAGGAACAGAACAGACGACCGTGTGTTGCTAGCTAATATATAGATATTTATTTATTTTGAAGACACACAATCGCCCATAAAATTAGTCTAATAGTCGATTGATTCTACACTCCTTTTATTCATTTCAAATAATCGCTTTTATATTCATTGCTCATATAAAAGAACGTAAACATTGAAATATAGCATAATGGTACGGGTTCCAGAGCGAGTTTAAGTCCCTCCTAAGATACATAATAAAAACGCCTAAATAAAACTAAGAGCAATTATTAAGAAAGACAATAATTATTGTCTTATGCCAGCGCCAGAC
>JANCMC010021608.1:5637560-5726197 GCA_024363005.1 Charaxes varanes
ATAATAAAAACGCCTAAATAAAACTAAGAGCAATTATTAAGAAAGACAATAATTATTGTCTTATGCCAGCGCCAGACTGGCTCAGTGTTTATACATTTTTGTTCATGACAACTACAAGTTCTACAAAAGTTTGCGTAGCTACACAAAGTCCCTGGCCACACTACATGATCATTGAAATGATTATTCAAGTGAAGCTATGTCTGGCGCCGCCATTACAATAAATTCCTAGTGGTTCCGTGTCTGTCAAAATATTTTTAATAAGAATTAAAACTAGAACAAAAGTCATCATTCTATATGGAAGGGACCTGTGAATGAATTAGAAATATATATAAAAATCCAGTGTCACTATCTGTTCTATATGAGCTCCTCATTATTTAAGCGGATATTCCTGCGTATTATTGTGTAATTTGGTCCAAAACAGATAGGATAGTTTTTTTCTAAGTCACTCGACCATAGACACACGTAACGTCTGCTAATATTTTGTATTTTATTGAAAACATCCGAATTTGTTTGGTAAATGTTCACAGCCACCGGCTACGATCCCCTTGAAATCTGCATCGAGAACTGTGCCCAATGCAAGAAAATGCTGGGAGCGTGGTTTGAAGGTCCCCTCTGCGCCGAATCCTGCATCAAGTTCAGGGGAAAGTTGATTCCAGAGTGTGAAGATTTCGCCTCCATTGCCCCATTCCTCAACAAACTTTAAAATAAAACGAACGCTGTCTATGCAACTCTATTGTCGACGAAAACTGCACTAATCTGTCTTGTCTATTATTCTGTTTTCGAAGTTTTCCCGCGAACTTCGAATGTAACGCCAAAGCATTTAAACTTTAATTAATATATTATTTATACAGGGTGTATAATAAGTTTAATACTTTAATAAAAAATAAAACAAGATACGCTTTTTTATTTGTTATAATTTATTTCACTTTAAGATTTATTAACTTCAGGATTAACGGATTGTCATCACAGATCGAGATGACATCTTTTTCGTAAACTAAGTTTTATAACTTAAAAGTATACATTTGTCGACATTATCTCTTCCATATAATAATTATAATAACAATAATAAGGAAAATGTTAAATTCATTAACGATTCAAATCTGCTCTCTGTCCTAATTAACATTATTTTGACTTTGACTTCAGTAATTGTTGCTGTTAGGTTGGTAGAGTGCTCGTCAGTTGACAGGAACTTCCAAATTTGCGCTTTCAGGTTCTATAGGCATATCAGGCGCTGAAAAAAAACTTATTAATTACAAATTCTTTAGAACGAGTCGAAATTCTTTAGATTTTCATGATATATGCTTATTAAAAGCTATAAACAAATTTTCTACATTTTGTACAACATTGTAATATTTGATATTTAATATTATAACCGTAGTCATGAGTAGTCATTTGACACAATCTTATAGTAAAATTAGCTGCACCCCGCGACTCCGTCCGCGTGGGCCACCCTTATCACATAGGGGGATGAAAAATAGATGTAGACCGATTCTCAATCCTAGCCAAGATGCACGCAAAATTTCATGAAAATCGGTCGGGCCGTTTCGGAGGAGTTTGATCTATTGTGCTTCTTTTCTCGACTGTATTATTTTAATGTGTTAATTTATATTGTGGTGTGCAATAAAGTGTATAAACAAAACTGTATTGACTTTACCTTTATTTTGTACTGTTCTGTTGTCTTGTAATGTAGCTTTACGAATAAACTTTGCAGAGTAGATTGATGATACTTCGGTTTAGCGAAACGTGCGCTGAGGCACAACAAAAACTCAGAGTTGTGTTCATTTTTCCACTAGGTAATTATTCATTCAGATTAAACTTTTAAAACGACAATGAGTTTTTCAATAAGTTTTGCCTAATGTGGTACAAAAACTTAAAACAGCAATAGGGATGAAAAGCAAATTTGCTATTAATAAAATTAATACAGTGATAATGTCACTTATGTCAAAACGTGAATCCCTATCACTAGTTTAGTCCCCGAACCCGCTATCTAGACTATCATAGCATCTACTTCTAGCATGAGCTTAATGGTAGCGGTTCGCAAGCGAGACCGAGAAAAGCGATCAAGGCAGAAGATCGCGACACTCACTGTGCATGAACGCATTTTCCTGTCTCGTGTGTCGTTCGCGAACTGTCGTTCATACATTACCCTATGACCACTAAGTGTCGTGGTCTCCTGTCTCGGTCTCGCTTGCGAACCGCTAGGGAAAAATGTAATACATTTTCGATATGTCTAAGAATTAATATGTATTAATAGTTTTCTTTAAAATAAATCAATATTTCACTTAGTTTGCGTACTCAAAACTAGTAGAAGTACATCATTTGGAATCAAGTACGTACTAAAAATACAACGCGGAACAATCGACTACGAACTTCAACTTTGATTCCAGGTACTTTCTAAACTGGGCTGCCATTAATCGAGTCTGTCAGAATCAATATAAACCGTTATTTTTTCAGCCGTTTCACCCTGACCATTGTAGATATTGCCTGTATAGAGACCTAAACATAATATCAGTTGATTAATTTTATTTTTGAAATAAGAAACTGCATTTATGACTGTGCATGTTTTCAATGCATGTGAAATTGTAACTTACCAAAATTATAATACAGCTGAGTATTCCTTCTTATTCTTTCTTCCTTTCTATTCTTCTTCAGAAATTGAGCGAAAAATCTGTTCAGGGATAATTAAAAAGTAAAAAATAAACTTTAAGAATAAACCATTCTTAAGAAAATCTTGTATTTAAATGTAATAAAATAAACTTTTCCTTTCAAATTTCTACTGTCACTTATAACGTCATTACTTAATTTATATGACATAAAAGGTTATCGCGCGCTTGATTTTAGGGTACTTTCGTTTTAATGCCAACGTAGCTACAAATATCGCTACCTTGTCACGGATAGCTTAGATTAAAGCAAGCGTATAGCGATCGCTTGGAACTCGTGGATATTTTTTTCATCTTATTAGCTATCTCGCTCACTATGTACACTAGTGCCAGCCCCACTTAGTTGTGCCGTCGACGTCCGCGGTCAAAGACGTCCCTATGCCACTCTTCTTGTATCATCTGTCCGCAACACTTTTTTTAGAAGCACTTATGAACGTCATATGCATAATGTTAATATATATTCTTTTTTAAATCATTTAACAATTTGATGATAAAATTTACGACTTCATTTAGTTTACAGCTAAGCTCTCCTTTTTAATACGTAAAAGTTTCATTTTTGGGTATATATATTTTGGGAAACGGCTCTCTTTATATGCTGATGGTGATATATCTATGGCGTTCACTGTTGTTTATTGCAAAGCTTCCGTGCAATTTAACGTTATGATCCAACGATATGTAGAAGATTTAGGAGGTGTAGGCTTGCAGATATATCAAATACCGTCGCCTAGATTAATATGTAAAATCTAAAGTCTTTACGAATAACCTTTGTAGAGTCTATCTCCTGATGATGCTTCGGCCGTGTATTGTTATGAACCTTAGAAGGTTCAAAGGAAGATTAAGGTTAGAACCTTATGTTCTTAATGTACCTTATAATTACGGCACTGATATTACTTAAGGAATTGTATTTTCGTTTTATTTTTAACCAAATCGGTAAAAAAGAAACGTAAACGCTCTCTCATACTAATGACTCACTCGTAACCTCCGCAGTGTCAAGTGCCCTTGCAAGCCTCTACGCAACGCAACCTCTATTTTTTTAAATGACCTCTCTATTCTAGTCTCCATGTTTACCGCATTCACAAGTTTATAAATGTAACTGCTTATGCAAGGAACGTATTATGTCCTTGTAACGAGTAACGACAGTAAGAATTCACAAAATTTATTATATTATACTATAGATTAGTAGTGATGTATATCCTTGAGTTCACTTTAAGTCAGATCAAAGAAAGGTCTAGTAAAAACATAGAACATCCTATGTAAAAGTTAATTTTTACCAGGAATTTCCCTGAACTGATAAAGTATTGGGTTAGTGTTGTTTTGCATATGCGTAAATACGAATTTATAATTTATTTCTACGCTTCTATACTGTTAAATCAGTACGTCTTTCACTACTACGAAACTTTGCTTATAAATAAACACTAATAGCAATTTGAATTCGGGTTGTACAATAAGAAAGACTTTTACTAAGTGCTCACAGTATCTTTATGGCATAGTTACAGACCGGAAAAATTACTAAAAAATGTGAAATGAACTATGAAGCAAGCGTTAAGCATCCAAATAATGACTTCTTATGTTCAGGTACTTAGTTTCTTGTTTCACTGATTTTGTTTCCTCGTAGATATTGTTATTATTTTCACATTACATATCGCACGTTAATAATAAACTGACAGATTTCGTTTTAGGTCTAGAGTGAGTAAAAATCTGCCGATCTAAGAATTATTTCGATAGCTCTATCCAACATTGAGATAAAGCTATTTGTTATTCTATTCTAAAATACTTTTTCACTTAAAAAGACCCTCTTATCGTGACTGGTATCGCTTGAAAGCGTAGTTTTTAGTTTCAAGTATTAAAATGTATTCACCGTTACTTCTTAATAAAATTGTTTTTGATGTCAAAGAAAGGGTGCAAAATTCATTCTTCACAAACTGTGTGAAGATATTTGTTTTTTTTATAAGAGATTTTTTTTGTTTTTGAAGAAATTTTGAGTAACCTTGAGAATAAATATATTGTGTATATTAAAATAATAATAATAAAAGTTGATGAGATTACTTTAGAAAAATGTATTGAGCTTTATAGAGATTGTTGGCTTTATAGACATTCTTTTAATACTTTCCTTATAAGCCTTATATTTAACTACCCTTACATGTGTAATATTTTATTTAGTTATTAAGGTCTAGTAAAATTGTTACTTTTCATAGAGAATTTAATAGTTCTTGAAGATAGTTTCTTAAAGAAGACTACGAAAATAATATTGTCATTTTCCCTCCCAGTAAGCTTAGGCCGGGCATAGGTGTCGATAGACAAGTATCGAATTGATCGAATCGAATATACCGCCGATTCTATCTTGCTTTTAATCAGGGATATGTAATATATACTAAGTAATTTCGTTTTCCTGTGCTATAACTTACTTCTAAGGAGCGCAGGATCATGTCGAACTTGTTTCTGACGACCTTCTTCTCAGGGTTGAATCCAAGTACCGACGAGATTTCGTCCTTCGTGGATCCCGTAGCTGCCTCCATCAATATCGCTAGAGCCAACTTCAGCCCCAATGGGGACAGTAGAAAGTTCTCTTGCGAACTTGAAGCTACCCGCTGAAATAAGGTATATGAATAAGTTGTACTATTTAAGATCCCAATAAAAATACTTTATTTTGTAGTACAAGATACGAATAAGTGCAACAATAGCGAATTATTTTCTATTCAGCCCTTAACTTATTAAACTTGTCAGATTTATTAAAATGATTATCAAGAGTCTCCTCCATTAAATCTCGATATTTCAACGGTTATAGATTGCAGGTGTGATAATGCTCGTCAAAGAGGCTTCCACGCTGGAGTATCGCTTCATAATTGGATTGATGTGAGCTCATGCACAAAAAAGACTCGTGATACATAAATATCCTTTATATAACATACAAATAAACAATTATCTATATGGAAACTATCACATCAATCAGGTGTTTTTTATACTATCGCATGTTTAATAATAAACTGACTTAACTCAAATATCTGATATTTGGGAAATCCCAGAAAAACGTTTTTGTCATTTACGAGTTATTCCGATTATAATTTAATAAAAGCGGAATTCAAGAAAGAAATTACTTATTTTAATAATAGTTAATGAAGTGATTCATGATATTGAAATAATATTTTAATGATATTTTTTGGAACGTATTGGAACCTAAGTTGCTTCACAAGGCTTAGAAAAATTACGGGTAATGCGATTTCGTAGAAATCGTCACGTAACAAAATGCCGTATGCTGTGCGAGTGTGTGCGTGTGTGCACACGAGCACCAAATTCGTTTCGTCTTGAGACAAAATGTAAACAAACCTACCAGTGTTTCGCAACCTTTTTGCCATAATTTTTAATCACACAATGAATATCTTGTATTATTTAACTAGCTGTATTGATTGTTTCACAAGGATATTTAGTATAATAATAAAAATACAGAGATATAACTAAAATTTTCTATCGGCATACCTATTAGCTGTATTCTATTAGAGTATCTTTAAGTAAATTAAAAGTTTATTATCTATATATACTAATATATATAGCTAAAGAATTTCTTTACTTGAACGCGCTAATCTCTAGAACTACTGGTGCGATTTGAAAAATTCTTTCTGTGTTAGTTAGCCCAATTTTTGAGAAAGGCTATATAGTATCACGCTAAAATTAAATCAAATAATTTTCACTAATTTTAGTATAATTACTATTTTGAGAATAAAACTTCTATTTTTAATCACTGTCTGACAAATACTGATAAACAATGACTCAACTGGAGCTTGTTAAAAATATTTGTGTATAATAGGCGTCTGTTACCTATAACACAGGCATTAAGTTGTCTACCTTAGGAACAGACGTCCGTGTATCATAGAGTCCTATATATATTTATTTATTTATTACATTAATTAATTTATTTTCCTTATTCATCAAGTCCTTATTCGAACAGTAAGTTGTACAAGTACTATTCTTCAATATATTTAAGACTAGCTGAAAACCGCGACTTCTTCCGCGTGAATTCGGTGATTTTGTTAAATTTTGAAATTTATTATTTTTTGGTTAATATTTTTTTCTAAAAATAAATTAGCCCTGGTTATTGATATTTATATCAGCTGTCTGACAGTGAAAGTTTCATCGAAATCGGTTGAGCCGTTTTGGAGATTACCCGGAACAGACAGACGGACATTTTTTTTATTTGTCTTTTAAATTATTCTTTCTTGGAATACGATACCTGTAACAGATACAGGTATCGTCTACCAAAGAATAGAGAGTAAAAAGATAAAACGTAAGTCTGTTTGATATTTAACAGCCTGTTTGATATTTAACAGCCTATTTGATATTTAACAGCCTGTTTGTAATTTTCTCTTCATTACGTAACAAGAATTAATCCATTCGAAGAAAAATATTTATTTTTGAAAAGAATGTTCCATCTTTTCATTCATAGGGTAACATGATATCTACTCGTGACAAGCTAAAACGACCTTTTGGACATTTTACTTCTTTACAAGTGAAAGTTCCTATAGAAAACAGAAAAGTCAACACCCATCGTAAATGTTTATTCAGTACAACTGATGTTTGACACGGTAATTTTTTATCTCCAAAACGGTTTGTTTATTAGATTATAGATGGATATTTTTTTATACGCGAATTGGTAGCTAATTTTTTATATTGTTTGTACGAAATAATTGGCTTTCATTCACTACGTGCAAATTATCGTAAACATGATAATATTATGTTGAATTTTATTGAATATACGACAAGTGACAGAAAGAGATAATTATATAATATCGGACATAATTTATTTCAAGATTAATTTAGCCCAGAATGGGAAACAATGGCTTTAGAGGGAGGAATCCTTTGCCTATTGTATAATGAGATAACAATAGTTTTATTATTATTTACACACAGACACACAGACAAACAGAGGCTTGGACAGGTCAACGGAATTCAGAGACTGGAATTGGTATCTCGGTTAGAATCCTGACCTTGCTGAATCGCGCCCATTTCGGCACAGCTCTTAAACTAGCTTAAATGTAAGGATGGCGATAATACTGGGCATATCAAAAAATGTTCTTAGTAACCTCTTAATACAAAAAGTGTTAATAAAATAGTCTCACCATATGTAATACGAGAAGAATGCCTATGGCCAGTCCGCGTTTCAGCCGCATTGTGAACTGTGAACAAAAAAATATGAACATGAGACGTGTACCCTTGAAGGCGTCGAAAGTTCAAACATTTGACTTGGTCTCGGTTCGAAGGGAAAGTACTAATAGATCACGTTTCCAACCGATGTATTTGAAAGTTGGTTTTGACTGAAAAGAATATCTTCTATCGATATCGAGTTTTATTTAAATTACGTCATTAACCTCACTAGCTGGGCACTTGATTGAGTCAATGTATAAAACAATTAAAGATACTTTTAGGTAAATATTTTATGTTCATAGACTACGCCTTTAAATATACGATACATACTTATAAATTGTCTTTATAGGGTTCCGTACCTCCAAAAAATAAAGGAACCCTTCTATAATCACTTCGTTGTCCGTCTATTTGTTTGTCTTTCAAGACCCTTTATCTCAGGTAAGTGTAGCGGTATAAAGTTGAAATAAATACAAAATACTGAGGACTGAGGTCCTGGAAGCTGCAAAAAACTATAAGAGTATATTATTTAATACAAAAATATGCCCCTTTATGCCTTATTTTCTATACCAGTGCATTCTAAAAGGTAATAAAACCTATAGGGTATTTCCTGATGACCTAGAGTCACGAAATTTGGCAGGTAACTTCCAGAATTTATCTTGAACTACAAACATACTTAAAATGTTCGAAAATCGAATATTTTGAAAACAAAATGCGGTGACTTGGTCAAATTAAAATAAATCTAATGAAATGTATTTTTAATATAACCAGAAAGTATTTTGGGATGGTACGGAACCTCAGTGCGCGACCAGTGTCCGCTTAAATTACAAAGCGTTATTCCGCCCGACTGTCGTTTGTTGTCATCCCCGGAACCACTGCAATCTCTAAAATCTCAGAACTAATAACACCTAGGTATATTAATCGAGACCCACTGATTTACGTGCCTTCCGAAACACAGATAATTGTCCGTCGGATAATTGAAAACCAGTCCTCTATTAAATATTGTTATACGTTTCTTAGTTTGAAAAATAGTTAAAACACTGGTAGGAATGTATATTTTGTTGCACGGAGAAGATGTAAAGATTCTCAACACTGATTAATGTGTAATTTTACTATAAGCGACGTATATTTCATTGCTGAAATATGCAAACTATCTCCTGTCAAGGGATTAGCTGCAGACAGCGGGCTCTTCGTGAATGTTAAAACTGGTATGGTAATGAGGGTCAGAGGTGAAGAGATTGCAACGTGTGATTATCATTCCTAAGTTTCATTTCAAGGAAAGGACAAGTGATTAATATCTAGAAATATTATCCGTACTCACTTGAAATTTGTAAGGCATTTATAGTAAGCAAGTTTAATTTTCAATCGACTTCAAGAATGAAGGAGATTCTCAATTAGAATTTTTGATTCGAACCGAGTGAAACGATTGGGATTAATTCTTTTGTTTTGAAAGCTGGTACTTCCCGTGTAGTCCCAGTTCAATTTGGTCCAGTTCCGGCAATTTAAAGGCAGTTTTTTTTAAACAAAAGAAAGATTATTAACATAATTGGTCAATAGGCTGAAAGCGCTAAAGTAAGATTTATTAGAGAATCTCTACTCTCTTGAAGGTGGTTGACTGCAGATTCATTTTCACCATTAATCAATTATTCAACCATAACTTTGCTAATTGATATCGTTATTAAACTTATTTAAGCACATAAAATGCCTCGCCGCAATAAAATGCGATATGAAACTCATTGAATGCAATTTCACTCTCTTTTCTGAATAATCGAGAACTCCCGAAGAACATGTGTTCGACACGGTTGTAAACGGCGCAAAAACTCGCGTTTACAGCCTTCCAATTTTAATTAGTTGAGTTAAAAACTGGAAATGCTCAGTGGTTAGTCGTAATCGCCGAATATTTTGGGTGTTCCAGAACGGGTTGGTTCCGCAAGTGGGCCGCTGAGTTACTGGAGAAAGTATTTCTGAATTCCACTATGCCGGAAATCTTTGGTGAGAACTTACGAGAGATTTTCGTGTCGCTTTTCGATGGAATGCGTGCGGAATCAACGTTTTCTCGTGCGTCGTAATTGTATGTAATAATGAGGGTTTCTTGTAATTTATTTTTATACAAGTTTAATAAAATTTGCATTAGAATGATTACGCTGAAATATAGGAGCGTCTCTATATTACTGTTATGTCGAATGACCGTTTTAAGGTTATTTTTCTAACAGATTTTTTTGGATGAAGAGTGTCTTTTTCTGTATTACTTACTAACTGAATTTCATAGTGAATTAAGATGTAAAAGGTAACGGACAAATTTATGTGTCTTCTAAATATACATAATATATGTTTATTTAGACAGTAAATTAATAATATGAAGTTATTAATCTTCTTTAACTTTCATTTGTTTAAAATTTTTCGTAGAGCCGGAAACAACCTCCTTAAGTAATTTTATAAATAATTCATAATATCTCAATTATCATTGAAATATTAATGAAGAAAGTTCTTACCGTGCCGTACCATTTCTTATATAATACTCTCATATTGGCTAATATTATGTCAAATTATTTGCTTTTACTTTTGTATACTACTAGCGGCTCGCCCCGGTTCCGTACACTATTGGCAATATCGAAGTTTTCAATCGGATCCCTAACTTTTTGTTAATATTCTGACGCCTATGTTTATCAGATATAATGTAGGATTCTAATCGTGAAAGAATTTTTCGAATTGCTCCAGTAGCTTAAGAGACTATTCAATGCAAACAAACACACAAATCATTCCTCTCTATATTATTAAACAAGCGAGGCACCCATGCATCAGAAGGCATAACGGAATTGAAATTAATTTTTGTGAAGAACTTTCTTTATATGACAACATTGCGTATAATAACATTTATAGGCAAATTAAAGACTATAAAATACTTTTTGACCTGGAAAAATTTAGGACACCTGAGGAAAAATAAAAATTTTAAAACCCGGACCAGTTACGTATAAAAGCCGTAAAGTTGATGCAAACAAACTCAAACTTGCAATTACAATATTAAGTTAAGACAAATGAACATTGAGAACGTAATAATATTTAACATGCGTCTTCCGAGGGCATCTTCCGCAACTGTACGAGTCCATATATCTCTGAAAGAAGATAAGCGATTAGGGTTAAGGGTACCAAGAAGGAAAATAATTTAAACTCTCTTCCTTTTTGGTAGAAAATGATGTAAAAATGTCAATACATTAATTTGTATTCTGTATGTTTTTTAATTTTTTTTTGAGGTCAAAATCAATGCTAAATTGAGGATATAGATGAAGAAAGAAAATGTCAGCTATATAGTAATTTATATAAGGAATATGACTTTAAAATAAGAAAACTAAACTGGGGCTATAAATTGAAAATAAAAAAAAAACAAAAACTATTAATATCGACTATATATCTGGCGGCAAACATCGAAAAGATGCCAAAAAAAACTTACCGGGTGGTACCGTTGAAATTGACTTTGATGCCATCCTTGTACCATGTAAACTCAATATCCGGAGATCCGTACGCCATACAGCTGAGGATGAATTCAGAACCCTCCCATACTTCAACTTGTTTTTCTCTGTAAGTGAATTCTGTAACAAATTCTTTGAGAAATAAATTCTTTAACCGTGAATAATATATCTCACTAGCTGTGCCCGCGACTTCGTTCCCGTTTAAATTAGATACAAATTTAGCGTGATGATATATAGCCTATAGCCTTGCTCGATAAATAGGCTTTCTAACACTGAAAGAATTTTTCAAATCGGACCAGTAATTCCTGAGATTATTGCGTACATGTAAACAAACAAACAAACTCTTCAGCTACAATCTACTATAATTAGTAGATTGTTGCACCGAATGCATAGTGAGTTATGAATGCACGAGTGTTATGTTGGTAAATTAACATAACGCATTAATTACTCTTCAGCAAGGTGCGTAATGTAATTTTCTCTCAACTACATACACCGCGTTAATTTCCATTTTTTTAAAACTTTTCTTGCTAAATATGAAGTATCGAAGTTTTACAATGGTATGGATATGAGCGTCAATCGTTTTTTTTTTCAATACATATCGTATAGGTTGTTTAATATTTTGTAATTATAAATCTATTAAATTAAATACATAAATCACGTGACACTAAATAGCAATCTAAACGATGACGTCACCTCTTGTCAAACAAATTGTCGTTGCTAACGTACGCTGCAATGACACTAAAGTACAGCTGTTTGTTTGGCAAGACGTGACGTTACTTCATACAAGACGCCATGATAGTCAGAGCGTTTTGCCGCTAAAATTTATGTGGATTTATAAAAACGCCTAAATTTTCTAGATGGAAGTTTGTTTTTGGCTTAAATATTTATACTTTAGGATTATATAAAATAGTTTCTGAAAAATAGTCAACTAGCCTATTATGTAAACATAAGTGTCTAGATTAAAAAAACGGCACTCCCTTCCCTCAAATCGAGTTCTTAATAACATTAAGGTATTTTTCCGTAACTTATTATAACAATATGTATAATGTAATTTAATTAATTTGACCTGATGTATCCTAATCCTGATCGCTACTAGGAAATATATATAGGAATAAAAACTGGGTTAATAGGAAAACGAACCGAGTAGCAAGTCGTGTTTGAGTAAGGCAAGCGCCGGCAAGAGATACTTCAAGCGCGTTACGTAAACAGCCAAAGAAGACGGAAAAGTATGAGTGGTAATATCTATGAAGATGAGAATTTAAACGTTAGTATCTCTGCAGAGATATGATCTCAACCTTGACACAGTTTATTAATGTTCTTTAATATTCCATATTTCATTTTTTAATAGCATACAAGCGATATTACGCGTTGTATGAAATTTAATGTTCGCGACGAAAAGTAGCCTATGCCTCTATCCAAGATTCAATCTATCTCTATAACAAAATTCATTAAAATTCTTGTGTGTGTGACAGAGTTACTTTCACATTTATAACATAGTTTAGGTTATATATATATTATAGTTTAGGTTTTCTTCCTAGCGTTATCCCGGTCTAGTACCAAGGTCCGCGTAAATTGCAGAGAACGTGGCTGATTATGTATGGTTTTTACAGTAAATATATTTATTTAAAAATTTATTAATTAAATCACCTCTAATATAAAATAATTCTCCCGAAAATAACGTCAAAATTAAGGTACAATTGTACCTACGTATCAATTTAAAAGTTACAAATAAAGATCATCTAGTTAGTATATATGAATAATTGTTTAAACTTAACTATGTCAACCATGATTATTTGATTCATTGAAATTTAAGAAATTAATATAATAAAAGCAATAAGGTAGTAAAAAGTTACGTTGCTAATAAATATTAATTTTGCTTAAACTTAGTGAAAGGTATACCCTACAGTAGCAAAGTTCAGTAGAATTTAAATTAATAGGTTTTATAACATTGTTAAAAACGATTACAAGTACCTAATTAATAAACGTACTTATTTCCAAACATTTCGAGGATTTTACTTCTTTCCCACAGTTAATCTTAGCTCTAAGGACAATGCCAGACGTCGTTACATTATGAATTGTCATTGTTCAATTCAACTTTTAACAAATTATTGTATATTAGCTGATGCCCGCGATTTCTGTGTAAATGGAACCTCCAATATATTGGGGGTTTAAATTTTTCGCGTGAAACTCTTATTATTTTAGGTACCAGTAATAAATCCTTTGTTATTCTTTTTAAAACCTATCGTAGAAAGTCCTGTTAAAATCAATCCAACCGTTTTGGCAATTTTCTGTAATAAACAAACAGCAGACCAAAATGTTTTCATTACATCAATCTTGTTTTGATAAAAACAAAAACAACAAAAAAATAATTATTTACAATATGGTCTTTTAGAAGTTTACATAGATACAATATTAGAAAGGACATCTAAAGCTGCACTATTAGGATTATACCAGATTTGACTAGGCAGGGGACTGGGAACACTGAAGACAGTAAAGGTGAGTGTTAATGGCACTTTATAGAATATTCTTAAACCTACACCTGGGTCGAAAGTATCAGGGACAGATATGGTTCCCTCCTCTGCAACACATTTATTTGAAAATTGCTGTATAATTAAAAATCAGGCTTTCAAATAAAAAAGTTTCATGAAAACAGGAAAAGTCGTTATCCGAAAAAACAACCTTCTGTGCCAATGTACGATTGGGCTTGAGTCGATTTAATAGCACGCGGGTAAATGTACATTTAGATGAAGATTATTGTTTTACTTCAGCTCATAAGTTCACCGAATAAGATATTGATTCGTCTCTGATCCTTTCGAGATTTAACAGAATAAAGGGATGAGCCAACTCTATTTGAAATTTTACCGCGCAAGGGTTGCTAGCTAACCCTATTTAGGGCCAGCACGGTCCGACTTTAGGTAATAATAAATGAAGGGAAATTGAAATTTCCCCCAGACAAACGGCCAGCTCCTGTATAAATGTGTTTTAACAATGACGTTATATGGATAATGTACTTTATATAAATAAATTACTAATAGTAAATAGCGTTTTATTACGATGATATTAATATGAATTTTAATATTAAAAATAATGCAGGATAAATAAATGAAACAGTTATACCCGTAAAAGTTTTTGAATATGTAAAAATATACATTTATAACTGGATATATAGATTATTATGTATGAACTAAAATTTATTTTTTCAGCTACATCGAACCGTGGATTTCTGTCATGATTTTATCTTTTTTTTATACGCGTGGAAAAAACGCCCGAATATTTTCGATTTCAAAGTAATTTATCTTTCTTTCTTCATTGGCATAATACAAATTCGCGATCATTTAAATTTTTTTTTTCTGAATCTCTCTCTATTTAATAATACAGATGAAATTTTCCAAAAAATTTATCTAGTTTTATTTTCCGTCGTTTAGAAGAAACATTCGTATTCTTGCCATCATTTTTCGTTTCGTTTCTTTTCGTGGTAATACATCTTGGGTCTTTTTCAATTGGCATAAAAGAAATTCCCGAACATTTTTCAATTTCTCCCCCACTGAGCCTAAAACAAAAAGCATTGAAACGGTGAAACTAAAGGGATACTCTATATCTTACAGTTATATGCTACTTTTTACCCGCGAATTCGTTCGCCTAAAATTAGGTGAAAAATTGTAGGTAAATGGGCTGTCTAACACTGAAAGATTTTTCAAATAGGACAAGTTGTTCCTGAGATTAGCATATTCAAGCAAACAAACAAACTCTTCAGCTTTATATATTATCACCCGCGACTTCGTTCGCGTTAAATTAGGTAAAAAAAATAGATTCAATTTTGGCGTGATGATATATAGCCTATATAGCCTTTATAGATAAATCGGCTATCTAGCACTGAAAGAATTTTTCATATCGGAACACGAGATTAGCGCGTTCAAGCAAACAAACAAACTCTTCAGCTTTATATATTATTATAGATAAAAATATTGTAGAGATAATAAGTTACATTTGACAATAATATGTGTAATTTCTAAAACACTAAAAATTTATGAATGAATCTTACAATTTAGTTCATTAAACAAAGCTAGATTAGAAGAACGGCGCGCCCGGGTACCAGTACCTCTTTCTTATATAAGATCGGCATAAAGTGACGGCAATGCTGTCACGTGGAGTGATGGTAATGTTATCGCGTTTCGTTCGGTTTGTGAGACTTCCCGGTGGACTAAACTCGTCATTAATCCTGGTCGTGCAGATGTCCATGGGCGTCAGTAGGCACTTAGCTGCCTGCTGCCTGCTCGTTTGCCCCTTGTGACATAAAATGTACAGCGTTGAAATAAGAGTACAAAAACTTATAAATTAAATTAAATAACTATATTCAATATTGAGTTTTCTATTTTGAAATCTAAATATTAAAAACATAAAAAAGACAAATACACCTCTATGATTATTCAGTAAAAAGTGCCAAAAATTAATTATTGATTCAGAGTTTGTTATCTTATTGTATAAAAATAATTAAATAAATATATAGGACTATATGACACACGGACGTTTGTTCCTAAAGGAGACAACTTAATGCCTGTGTTATAGGTAACAGCCGGAAGTGGCGGCAATGCTGTCACGTCTAATGATGGTGTTGTTGTCGCGTTTCGTTCGGTTTGTGAGACTTCCCGGTGGTCTAAACTCACCGAGACGCCGTGGCGACGTCGCCAATTACGTATCCAAACAATTCATATTAAAATTTAGGACATTCACTTGGCGACGGCTTGGGGATGTCGCCATTTAGAAGCGTAGTGTTACGGGGCGGAATGGAGTCTTGATAAAAATATGTTTTTGTATCATATACTTTGATGGAAGCATCGATTTAATTATAACATAATTACAAAGAATTAGCAAGATGTGTCCGCACCGAAGTCTAAGCCGAATCTAAGCCCGCATCATTATCTCGTTATTTATATCACAACATCAGCATCTCGAGTTGTCATTACGTAATTTGGGTAACGGGTGAGATG
Organism: Charaxes varanes; assembly: GCA_024363005.1. Lineage (NCBI taxonomy): Eukaryota > Metazoa > Arthropoda > Insecta > Lepidoptera > Nymphalidae > Charaxes > Charaxes varanes. The sequence continues at coordinate 5,653,809 of JANCMC010021608.1, forward strand.
AACGAACCGGCTAAATAGACCATATGTTTATTAACACTTTTTATTGACATCGCTAGATTGCACTTGTTCAAATAAACAAGAGAGCACACCAATGCCAAACGATTTACACACACGTTTACATATTACAATGATATTATTGTACAACGAATTGAGCTTTTAATAATATAAAATTAGCATATTGTACGAAAAATCTTAAATCAGTGGCACAACTTCGACCACCAGGCGATCTTTTTTATAGTTTAAACTATCAGTCATCATAGTAAATATTGATATTGAAAATTTCATGTACTGTACAAAAATGTTCCAAAATCACCTGAGCTGCGATGGCAGCTTCTAATTCTGCAACACTGTTCAACGAAGACGTCTTAGTTTCACTGTTCTCCTGAAATAAGAAATAGACTTTCAACATGAAATCAAATTTCCTTCCTTTAGAAGAAAGAAAGAAATTTCCTTCCTTTCTTCTATTACAATATTGTTTTGGTATCAGCTTTAGAGGCGCTGGTTGAGAAACTGATTTCACATTCATTATACCTTGATTACTGTTAACCCCTTCCAGGGTCGCAAACAAAGATTAATAACTGACGAAATGACTAGAATGCGTACAGTCTAAAAATGCACACCCTTCCAAATTAGTCACCTCTGCGTGCAAAACAGCATGTAGACTCAAACACGCAAGCTCATCAATAACATTGGCTTACAGCAAGCAAGTGTTGAAATCAACTATTAGAGGGGCGTGCATTTTTAGACTGAATCATCTATTACTACTTTCTTTAAAAAATATAATTTTGATCACCTTTCTCGCTCGCTCATCCTGAGTCCCGGCGTATTTGGTGCGCAGTTTGTCCAACATTTCGGGTTCCAATTTTGAGAAGAGCGGTTCCGGTTTTCCGATGACGTGACCGGCGGGCAGGTAGCGGATCAGGCACGGATTGCTGCAAGAGGTGTTTAGATTTTGATACACCGTACGTTTAAACAGAATGGTCACTTAACTGGCATAACAGTATCCGAAACGTCCAAAGCCAGGACTAATTGTGAAAGGACAACGGACCATCATCGAGCGTCCACGCTATTATCCATACGTTCTGTACATAATTGGGACAACTTTCTCTTAATCTCACGTAGTAGTTAATTGATATTTACATCTAATGTTAACTTTTTACGTCACATATGATCAACAAATATCAGATCCCCGAGTATCGCAAGTGCCTCACCAGTCAACCTCTACAATACCAGTGAAAGATCACCCATCACAAAATCTCAAAATCCGCAGGACGTACAAAGATGAAATTAAGCAAGGAGCTAGTTTTTAGTTAGTAGACTAAAAGGTTACGGAAGTCGCGGGAAACGGCTAGTAATAACATATTCTTAGAATAAAACTACTATGCCAGAGGCGTGGTCACGTGACGTCACACGATAGCTGTCGTGGAGGGGCGCATATAAAGACATGGCAAAGCACGAGCGGAGTCGACGATAGGACCTATTATTGGTGTCTTATCCATTGTTCTTATCTCTAACTCGAACCAGATCAGCAGAAAACGGATATATGCTGCAAGCATTAAGATTTAGACATGTTTCATCTCTCTCTCCCCAAATTCAAATTTGCTAATCATGAATAAATTAAAGGAATTAATTAATTATATTATAACTACAATCTCCATTGTTCTTTTTTTTTGTGTTATTCATAATTTTTATGTCAATTTCTAAATTCAATTCCATCAATTTTATAATTTACCTCTGTTAAATGTAATTATGCATCTTATACCTTTTTTTGGGGCATCACACTGCACATTACATGTATAAGCAAGTTTCATTTCTGTATTATTTCTGTAGTATAGTTATCGTATAGTGTAATGCTCAAAAAATAAATGATTTCATTTCATTTCATTTCATTTACCTAGATATAAGTTATTTTTCAAATTTTATTGGAAACTGTTTTGGTTCATGTTTGTCCTATATATGTTAATTATAATTGTTTTGTATGTTTCCAAAATATAAATATAAAAAATTGTTGATTCCATATAAATTCATTGTTGTGAATTGCGCCTTCGTTTAAAGTATTTTTAGTTATTTGTGATTTAATTTATGATATTATAATTATTATTTTTTTAGTTGTTTGTGGTTTTTTTTTGAGTGGTTCTCGGAGTTGGCCTCGACAGCGTTACCGGGAGGGGGGAGACAGAGGGTCTATACCCGGCTAGGAACCTACGAGCGAGGACTCGTCGAACGCAGGGGGGCTGAAGGCCCCCCCGAGCAGACCCCCCTTTGCTAGGGGGGTCTAAAGTCGTGGGTCTCGAAGTCGCAGAGGTGTCCCTACTGTACGGGACCGACCGATCCCTGTGAAGATTTGTTTGTGGTTGAAACTTATCACTATATATACTAACCTCGGGTTGATTCTCAGCTGGTCCTCTGTAGCGTTGAGCTGCGAGCGCAGTTTTTGGCACGTGTGCGGCGCGAAGGGGGCCAGCAGCGCGCACAGCAGCGACACCAGCTGGCAGCACAGCGACACCGCTGTGGCGCCACGCGCTCTGGGACAAGGTAATTAGGTAGAGACAAACGTCGTCTTGCCCGAACTTTGGCTCGTCTGCTATAAGCCAATTAAACAGTCTGCTGTCGAGAAGGTTCGGGCTGTTCGTCTCTGAGGGCCTAGCACGAACGTTCTCGATAGTTTTACTCACTTTTACGTTTTTTTTTTTTATTGTTATTAGGTTACCTAATAGCTTTTTACATTTTTTTTATGGCTATAAGCTAAATGTATGTATTTTACAATAATTATAATGGATTACATAGAAAAACGTATGAAACGAAACAGCAAATGAAGATTTGTTTCCATTGTACATAAACTACATGGCCGTTAAGTCCAGTATTCTTTTTTTTTTTTTAAATTAGGAATTCTTATTGGTATAACAAAATATTCCCTTTTCCCCTCCTACTAAGCTTAAATTAAAAGCTTGTGTTAGGAGTAAGTGTGACAATACCCCAACGTCGGTCGGGTTTGAACCGGGTACCTTGCGGTTTGTGCCACGGCCGAGAGTTCTGAAGCGGGGAGGCGTAACTCACTTGTCGTCGTCGGAGCCCTTGAGCAGCACCCACGGCTGCGTGCTCTGCATGTGCTGGTTGCCGATGCGCGACACGGACAGCACGTGCCTTAAGCCTTCCCTCAACCGGCCCTTCTCCATCTGCTGCACGTACGCTGCGAGGAGAGAGAGAGAGTTTTAGACGAAAGTTATAGGCGAGAGAATTTTAGGCGAGTTTTAAGCGAGAGAGTTTTATCTGAGGTACTTTTAGGCGAGAGCGAGAGAGAGAGTTTTAGGCGAGAGAGAGAGAGAGAGTTTTAGGCGAGAGAGAGAGAGAGAGATAGTTTTAGGCGAGAGTTTTAAACGAAAAAGAGAAAGTTGTAACGGACATGTTGGTATACTTTCTAAGTTTTGACGAAGGGACAATAGTACACCAACTTGACGTAACTTCTCGTAAACTGTATAATTACACTGATGCAAGTCAATGTGTAATGCAATTAGTTTGTTGTCGAGTAAGTGATAATAAGTGAAACAATCAGATTTATTTAAAAACTATATGAAAAATGAATATGAAATACCCGAAGCTCAAATTTAGCTCAATTTGCGAGTTTCCCAGAATACCCGAAAATTTTCCACAAATAATTGTTATGTTATTAACCTATTTTTCATTGGATAAGCTGTCAAAATGATTTCCCCGAAAAGCAAAAGACAGACCACAATTTTAAAGTTTCAGTAAACGAACCTTTTTTTTGGGAGTAGCTGTTAAAATGATTTCCACGGGAAGCAAGACAGAGGAAACTTTTAAAACGTTTTAATAAACGAACCTCTTTTTCTTTGGATAAACTGTTAAAGTTATTTTCCCGAAAACAAAAGACAGAGGACAATTTAAAGAAATCTAACTTTTTAAGAATTCTAATAAGACCAACATGCAGCTGTACGGTTAAAAAAAGAATCATCAAGATAAACAAAACTTTAAACTGTAGTCTTGTTAAATACTAGGGTCCGCTCGATTTGCATTAGAAGAGCGAATGCTCATTCTACCCATACTCTATAAAATTATTTCAGTTTTAACGGACGTATAGCATTCTTTCCTTGTTCTGTCCGCGTTCTCAAATTCTAATTCTTATTGTAATTTTTTGCTCATTGATATTTTGATTTAAACGCCTAAGAATAAGCTTTCTTTCACTCTAAAAGATCTAGAAATAATGCCCTTAGCCCAGCTCTAGTTCTATGTTGGTTTGGTCACCCATCTTTAAATTGTAGAGGATCTGGTAATGGGGCGAGTTAAGATAACCGAATGCCATCTGACCTCATCCTCGCAACCCCCACGATCTCTACAACCTTAGGACTAATATCATAAAGTGACATTAATCGGGTCCCACTGTTTTTAACGTGCCTTCCGAAACCGATATATTTTTGTACGTTGTTTCGGGGCGGACAACCGCAGTGGTTTTCGTTCCCTAAAGCTGCTTCCGCGGAAGTTGAAAAAACCGTCCGACACCCCAACCCTCTAGTTGTTGTAGCCAGTAATTATACCCCCGACTCCGAGGCCCACGCCCACGCCGCGGGAGGCCCAAAAACATCCTCACCGACCCTGATGACCAACTGACGATCGAAAACGATCTAGAAAAAGGTTTCTCAGTTGAGTTTCTAAGCCTATGTTTGAAGAAGTTGTTGGTGGTGGAAGAAGAGATAAATAAACGATAGGAAGCGAATATATACGAATGGGGTATCAAAAAAATAGCATATCATATGTAGACAAAATACATCTACTTTCTACTAAAAATTTTAAAATAAATTATTTTTAAATAAAAAGAAAACCGACTTCAAAAACAAAAAGGCAAGAAACTAAAAATCATAAAATAAATAGTACTTTCATACGATTTAGTAGATACTTACTGATGTACTGAAGTCGGTGCCATCTGCATCAATTTAGCGGAGAACCTATTTGGCTTGGTACCGACTTCAGCACATCAGTAAGTGCACAGCCACAAACGGAAGTGTCGCTGAACTACACACTGCTTCAATCATCTGCAATAGATGAAACGGCCAATGATGATGATGATGATATATAATTTTATTTAATTATGAATGAATCACAACTTAACAAATTCATTAAGATAGACTCGACGCGGAACAATCAGTTAGCGAACGAGAACTAAACTTAATAAGGCAATTCCTATAAAAATACCCCTATGAATATCATACGTCTAATAAATAATAATAAGCATAAATAATTTGGAGGAGACTAGGCTGTAGTTTAAACAGTGGCTGGCATTTGAGTCAACCGCTAGATTAATCGGTTTTTACTGCGGGGTGAAAGCTGGTTGACGGAGATCAATTCTAACACCGACCTCTGTGTTTCGGAAGGCACGTAAAACGGTGTTTCCTTTGTCACCAAGGGATATTTGTCATTAGATTGTAGAGATTGTGGGGGATCCGGAGATGACGTCAGACGGCAGTCGTACCTGTTAACTCACTTATTCGTATATAAGATGTTAGATCTTAATAATTTTGACCCTCTACCTCTCTACCCTTTTTCCGTTCTGTTTATATTTACAGTCTAAGTCTAATTTTATAAAAAAAAAAATGAAAATATTTTGACTTTATTGACATACAGCAAAGAAAATTCTGGTTTACTGCAATTAAAACGCAGGTTAGCATTTTTATTTCGACAATTTTATTTACTCTTACTTTTTTAATATAACTTGTACACTCCCTTTTTTTTAATTCGTAACGTAAAGTATTATTTAATTCCAAAACGCTTTGAGAGAAGCGTTGTCCCTTTACATTAGACGTAAAAAGCGTTTATTCCGATAATTTCGACATTTGCGACAATCAAATTTGTTTAAAAACAAACAAATTAAATTTGTTTAAAAACAAACAATTAAACTTGTTTAAAAACAAACAAATTAAATTTGTTTTTTTTTTTACTATTTCAGAAATTATAATTTTATTTCACTTCACTGCAATTACTCAAAGCTTAGCTATCTAGCAAGGAATAAGGAAGGCTACATTAATTTTAACAAAATAGGTACTTACATCTCGCACACAAATAAAACCATCAAAATTTAACAAAACTATTGAATTCAACGTCGGTGACATCGTGGGTTACAGCAAGTTTTTTTGATAAAAAAATCAGCGGATTATTTATTATATATACTTTAAAATTGTAAATTTTGAATTCCATTATTATGAAAGTTATTTATCATTTTAAATTAGGGGTTAAAATCAGTTTCCTTAACAGGTCTTAGGGGTAATACTAAAAATCTAGAAACATCTGGTTGCTGGCAATCTTCGAAACAACTTTCACGATTTAATGGAACTTTTATTGAAAAATAAAGTGGTTTATAGGATTTTAATGCAACACTTTAAATTAAGGACATGTTATAGGGTTCTGCATGAAAACTTAAAAACTAGAAAAGAAAAGACAATTTGAACTAGTATATTATTAAATTTCGAGGACTTAATTTCGTATCCGTTTGGACATTGACGTTAGATTAGTATTCCAATATAATCATATCAGACAAATACATTAATAATAATATTTTAACACTGTCTTATCCATATAACTATGAATGTTATAACTTGTATATATTGTAATGTTATATATAACTTGTCCCAAAGGTTATGTGGAAGAAATCCTTCTTCAGCGATAATACCGCGTTTTGTACTTCTTTTCTTGCTGAATGTTACTTCTTATCTGTTATTTTCTTTTGTGGTGTACAATAAAGTGTATAAATAAATAAATGTTGCTGAAAATATAATTGTTTTTTTTTTTTTTAAACACAGCATGACGAATCTCCTAAATATTTACCGACCTCTAAATTTTTTTTAACAAACACATGTTCAATAGTGTAAATATAGTGTCTCGACCGTTGGCGCAGTGGACAATAACCCTGCCTTCCGCTTCGTGGGTCGTGGGTTCAATTCCCGCCTCGAATCCGGGTGTATTATATATATGTACATATTTACATCAAAATCAGTTCATCCAGTCGATAATTCCGAAGTAACAAACAAATGAAATACAATCGATTTAAGAACCTCTCCCGTTACATCTCGGATTTATGTATTTTGGTAAGAGTTTTATCATTATTACGGAACCTTAAAGTTAACGGACGCGAAAAGAGCGGCGAAAGAGTTTAGATTATTATTTTTTTGATAACTTCTTTTTTTTCCGTCTTAATCCATGTACTAATTTTACACTTTTTTTGACATCTTTAATCTACCCTATACACTATACGTTATATTTAAATGTGGAAACTTTATTGGTGTATAAATTGTGTCATAAGAATTTTTGTAGGAAATATTATACTGTTTCCCTAATAAAAAAAAAAAAATATGGGGAATTACTGTGTGAAAAACGGATTTAATCACCACACTTTCACACTTCTAAATGCATATATAAGATTACGTAACCGTTTTCAGGGTTCCGTAGTCCTACAAGGAACCGTCATGGTTGCGCTTTGTCAATTCAGAATAACAGAGACGTATTAACACATATGGAATTCGCATGTGTAGCCGTCCTTACGGCAGACCCTATAAATCTGTGCCATTCTTTTGCGGGTGAAAATAGCGAGAGAAGTTGGAACGTTCCTACAAATTCTTCGAATATGGCATTGGATGCCGATGTTTACGACTATGACGTCATTGCACCTGATACCATTTTCTAGTATAAAAATATATAATTTATACACACGATATTTTTTAATGTAAACTGAATAATTATCTTTATCGCTATACCATTTGCTTAATGCTTGCTCAGTAGAGACTAGGAAAGATTTACAGTTCTATCTATCACAATATGCTTAACTATCTCGCCTGGTGTTAAGTAACCTTTAACTTAACACAAGCTGAGATCGTAGCCAGATCAAGTTATGTCAAGTGTAGCAATAGAAAGTAGAAAAGATTTAAAGTTCTGTCTATCACAACACGCTTAACAACGATCTCGCCTGGTGTTAAGTAACGTTCTTCCATCACAAAATATAACAGAGGAGCCGACAAGCTTGAAGCCAGGCAAACAGAAGAACATGATCCACGCCTCATCAGCGCTTGGTAACCGTATACCATTCTCAATAGTTGGTACACTACAACCAGGTCCTAAAAAATTAATAAGTTCCAAGACATTAGTAAACAAAGTTTAGGCGAATTCAAAACGAATATTTTTAATTTCGTAAACACATATTCGGCATGGCAATAAAGTGATAAAACAATGCAGTTATTTAATTATTTATGCACTTAGTTGTACACCAGAACAGAATAATACGAGCGAGAAAAGAGTTACAAAAAGCAATGTAGAAATCCCTAAAGAGCGATTTCTTTCACACAACCTTTAAAAAAGTTTATAGTCTAATCAATTTAGTTTTTTAAATAGAAATTATCTTCGACATATTTAACTAAATACTACTGTGTCCTGAAAAATATTCTGAGCAACATATTAAAATGGGTCCAGATATTATTAAATAGTACCGAACGAAACGCGACAACAATACCATCACTTGACGTGACAGCATTGCCGCCACTTCACGCCGATCTCATGTGAGAACAAGGTACTGGGACGCGCCAGCCCAATTTGGCTACAAGCATGGCGATACCTCTAATTAGGAAGTCTGCTCGTTTGTCTCTTGTAACATAAAAAAAACATAACCTACAAAAACACTCTGCCTTATTCTATAATAATTTCTTACATAGTGGTGCCTTGACCGTATTTGTGAGCCGATGCCGGGTCATGCTGTGAACAACAAGGCGGAGGAAGAAGCCCCCAGCACGCCGCAGTGGGGTGAATGGAGTGCGTGGTCTAAATGTAACGCTGACTGCGGGTACGGGCTTCGAACGCGAGTGCGACGCTGCCGTTATAAAGGGTATATATCTTCTTAAAGGTTCTAGAATTGATTCCTCATCCAGATAATGGCTCATATTCATTGGTTCAGTCGTTATACAGCATGCGGAGAGACCCCGAATACTGGTGATCGACTAATAAATTTAAGCTATCTATAATATCTTGGTAGATGTACGGCATGCGGGTATTTCCCATACGCAGCCTAACAACCAATGAAATGGTTGATGTGTTGCTCTGTAAAGCCTACTTTTGACGGGAACTGACGTTGCATACACAATGTTTCTGAGGCCCCGTGCTAATTTCTATTTTTACCTAAACTTCGAACCCAAAATCTTTTTGTCATTTTCTTCAAGGTAACAATTCCTTCTTTAATAGGTCGCAAGTAGATAAACCAACAATAAAATACAACATTAATTGTTGTTCATAGCAGGTACCTAGGTCTGCTCAGTACCACTCTTTCAAAATATATGGGCGGTGAAGAATACCCAACCATCCGCAAGTGGGCCCTGTCGATTAATGAAAGCGGCTAGAGCTCGATGACTTTAAGCCGGAGCTAGACACAGGTTCATTTCGATGTTTATGTAGTATGGCCGGAGACTTTGTGTAACTTCACAAAGTTTTGTAGAACTCTCTGGACTTCAAGGTCAAAAATGTAGAAACACTTTCAGTTATATCTGGCTCCGGTATTATGGCATGCTTAAAAAGAAATCTCCCGTTCCTCGCATGCGGGCAACGAAAACGGTTACAGCATGCAGTCCCTATGGCATTCCCGTACCCAAAATATGAATTCTAACGATCAATGAAAATGTGCCTTAAAGGAAGAGCTAAAAGGCTATCGACCAAGCTAGGATAGCGGGATGTCGTTGGATGGCAATGCAGCAAGATCGATCTCTGTAATTCCCTTGAAGGAGTCCTATGTCTAGCAGTTGACGTCATTGAGTTTGTGAAAGGTAGAAGAAAAGGAAGGAGGAATATCTCTTTCTTCAATCAAAAAACGATGCCAATTCCAGATTCCATGAAATAACTAACAATATTCTTGTATTGTAACAAAATTCTCAGTATCGCTATTGTTAAGGTAGAGTTATGAGGAACGGAATATCCTACATCGTCTGAAGCCTGGATACGCATACATGCCTGTGTAGCTCCACGCTTGTAGTTCCTGGAATCCTCTGGTATTTATAGCCAAATCGATACAAAGCGAACATTATCTAGGTCACAATGTCTCAAGTATGGAGCTGATTTTCTTTTAAGGGCGTCGAGAGTAAGTACCCTCTTTTGTACTGGAAATTTGTTTTATACTTTATACGAAACATTCAAATATGGCACAATGTTATAAAGCGTTTGCGCGATTGGGTTTGAAAAATATTCTCTATTAATTTAATTAAAAACATTGGAAAATGTAGAAATTGTAGTTCAAATCTTTGGGTAGGCGTAGAAAGAATTCTGGTTTCCTATGTCTTAGTTTAGGTCAGTCCAAATCCTAGGAATTATTAATATATTCTTTATAAGTTTAGGAAAGTATTTCAAAGGTTAATTAAAAAGATCACTTAACAATAGTAAAACGGAATGAGACTTAACTCAGATATTATAGTACTTAGGCCTGTTTGGAGATGTGTTTAAAAATATCTGTGAGAATAGTTATTAAAAATGTAATTTCTAATGCACAGGACCACATCGGACACTGCTTGTGAAGGTGCCGGATCACAAGTGGCCACATGTTGGTCTGGAGCCTCCTGTCCAACTACCAGAGACATGCGTTCTGATGCTTGCTTCAGACAGGCCAGCCACCTTATACCACAATTACATCCTGAAAGTAAGTAAGCAGTAGTAAGGTACATGAACTTCATTTTAATATAGGCCCTTAAGACCATTTATTTGTTAGTTGTGGCCATCAATTTCCTTCTAGGTTCTTCTCGACTGTTTCCCTCTTTCAAGTCAGTATCTAGTAAACTTTAAAAGTTTTAACGAATTACTCTGTTACGTCATGATTGAATGTGAAAAGAGTTCCTATGACGCCCTACTATAGCAAGGACGCTGGACCCTGGTTTTTAGTGGGTTACATTCCATTGGCCGGTGATTCCCACACTCCCAGCCGAGACTGTTTCTTTGTTTATTTCTTGTATACGAGTTCAGTGTCCGTGGGGTGTGTAAATAATGGAAAATGTTCCAGGTGAGAAAAAATTACTCCGTGAAGATTTTTTCCTTTTGTGTTGATAAACGAAAAGCGCATTACTAGTTAGAGGTTGCATAAGATCTTTGTAGAGTCCGAATCCCGCCAGTGTTCCCTAAAGGGAACACCAGGGAGGTTTCCATTTCGATTCGACTCGTGGTCTCGTGCACGACGACGTGCACGAGGGACGATAACACGAGTATTAATGATTGTACACCTTATATCCTCTCTTGAAAGAGCACTAGGAACCCTAAACATCTAACGGAATATAACACTCTGCGATTAGGAGGTTTTGGCTATGGTTTTATCTGGAAAGAGATTCTTCGCCATTTATTTACGCCCTGATGGGGCATATATGGGGCATATATACATTCTCAAGTTACTCATATATAAAATTGAACAAAAAAGTCTTTCAATCGCCTCTAACCAGTAATTCAACATTGTCATTAATTCCGTTACTCAGCGCATGATCACAATTAATAATAATTGCTAATGCATCCTCATTCATCATGTGGGTTTCAATTAAGCAAATCAAATGTGGAGCCTGATGCCCTCTAATGCATTTAACTCCCTGCATATAAATTGAAGATGACAAGCACACTACGCTTTGAGAATAAAACTGACGTTTAACTAACTCAAACATGCTTTGTTCGCTACTACGTTACGTGAAACGAAAACTTTAGGTACATTTCACGAAAATTGCATCGTCTGAGGAGTATGAAATTTAGCACAATCGTAATTCATATAGAGGAATGTGTGCGAATGATAATATTTTGTCATAATATGCAATATTAAATTATTAAAATAAAGCCACATACATACACAACGCTAAGCGATTAACACCATTTACACACACATGTACTGGATCGTGTCAAAATGTCAATCGTGACAAGCATATTAATTGTCAAATTTTATTTTTCTGTGCGTAGAACAATATATGTCGTTGTAAGCAAAAAGTCTAAAGTTCTCTAATTAATATAAAATGCTCACATGGTCAATATAGCTGATATTAAAATCATCTATCAACATTTAATTAGATGGTACCGTCTAAAAAAGTTTACTACGATAACAGTCATTTCCATGGTCTTCATCACATTCTCCGTGTCCGTTCTTCTGATAAAGGTTTCCGCACAATAAATTTAGCAGAGGTAGAGCTTAATGAAATGTTTCGTCTGTAATGCAGAGCAAAGAATAATATTTGTGCAACATTTACGTAATGTGCTGAGTTGTGGAATAAAGGCAGGCGTCCATATATCAGTATCGTACGCATCGGAGGCATCGGATCAAACGGGTTTTTAACGTGTCTACAGTATCAGCAGCAAACGGATTGTCGACTCCACTCTATTGAGATTTGCATTCCGTATGACGTCATCAGGAGGCCTTTACCCAATCTGGGGTTCATGCTGAAAATAAAACATATAATATAGATACACATATAAATTAGAAAAAAAAAAAAATAGACTTAAAAACTTGTATTATAGTAAAACATATTTTTGCATGAAATAAAAGGCTTTTTTATTTTATTTTATTTTATTATTAGTAACGTTTAAACCATTACTATTTAAAAAGCAGTTATTTTCAACTATCCTTCAAGGAGATTTATATGTCAAAGTTATTTTAATTCTACTATTCCCTTTAAAGTAAAGTGTGCAATATCCGCTGATTGAAGGTCAAAAGTAAGTAGGCCAGAGAAGAAAGTAGGAAAGGGCTTTGAGAGATATGTAGGCGTTGAGATACCAGCGCCAGCGGCCCTAATGATGGTTTATGAGGTGTGAAAGATTATCATAATTGACACTTCTCATTGACTTTGGGTATAATGTATGTTGCTATAACCTGCTTACCATATATATTAAATATGCAGTGTCGGTCAAAGAATATTTCAAATCGGAACAGTAATTCCTGATATTAGCGCGTTCAAGTAAATAAACAAACTCTCCACCTTTATATATAAATGTATAGTATAAATTATATAGTATAAATTATATAGTAATGATAACTTTATATGAATGAAAATAGAAATTTCCAACTTTTTTTTTAAATGCATATATGATGACACATGTAAAAGTAATATTTTTCACTTGTAACTTGTATTGCAACAATCTAATAAGTAATTCGTTTATTCTTACAAATGATATGTAACTCACTATCGATTGAAAAGGGGTTAAATATTTTGATCACATTTAGGAACACGACCTTGATAACTGATGTTACTGAAAGCAATGAAAACGGAAATGTGTTAAAATTGTGTATTCCTGTTTTTCATGAAAGCTGTGTTATGATCTCGAAACAAGCAGTTTAAAATGGATAGCATAATATTAGTTTGAAACGTGACTCCCAAATTCCCAGTTTAGAATGGAGCAGGGAATGACGGTTATATTAAAAATAATACATGGCCGTTAAGTATTCTTAAATAGTCTAATTTTCCGCGCAATTTTCTAAATTTTTTCTATCATAAGGACCTTCTCCTGACAATAACAAACAAGAAAAAGAAGAATTAGCGAATTCGGTCCAGCCGTTCACGCGTGATGCCGTGACCAAGGGAAATAGGTATTTATTTTTTTATATGCAGATTAAATAGTAGTGCAAGATACAAGAGTGACAGACTTTTTTACGCATAAACTATGGTATTAAACATTAATAGTGAATTTATGAGCTCATAAATGTCATGAATAATGGTTTTGAGCGAATGCCAGTTTTATTTTTCATTTCATTCAATCAATTCAGCCATAACAAATCTGTACACAAGCGTACACTAAACTTTCGATAATACAAATAATAATAATAAAGTGATTATTATTAAATGTCATTCATTGGGAACGCATCTACGTTATTTAATAACATTGGTTGGTAATGCTTTTGTAAACCATACTGAAAAAAAAGAAGGTTTGGTTAGAAAGACAATGCAATAAAATGAAAAATGTTATACATTATACAAATATGGTTAATAATTTAGTTCAACACCTACAACTAAGGATAGAGAAGATGATATGTAAGGTGGTACAAAAATAAGGAAGGAAAACGTGAGGGTTATTAAAGTAACAAAATATTATTAAGTACAACTATAATTGAGCACGAAACACAAAAGTAACAGAAAACGGGTAAACACAAAAGTAATAGAATAAATTTTAATATCAACAAAAGAAAAAATTAATGATTTGGCTTAAGCCGTCGATAATAGGTTAAAATGACTCAGATTTATTTTTTGAACCGTAGATGTACGTAGCTTTTGTAGAGGTGAATTAAATAAAATATTTAAACTAACTGTTATTCCATCAGCAATATTTTTTTTGTGTAGGAAAATGCATGATTAAACAAGCGAAACTTCCACGTAGGATCTAAGTAATAAAATTCTGAATCCAAACGAACCTTATTTTTCGTAAAGTTTAACATAGTATCTAGGTTAATTATAACGAAAAGAAAAGAAAAGAATTTTTGTGATTATGTTTTTGGTTTTGTTTGAAATAATCTCAAATAAATATAATATTACCATCGTTGATTGATTATACCTTAAGGATGATTATACTTAACGAGCTGTGCCCGTGACTGCGTCTGCATGAAATAAGGAAAAAAAACTCAATTTTAACATGACGATGCCTATAGCCTTCCTTGATAAATAGGTTATCTAACACTGAAAGAATTTTTCACATCGGACCAGTAGTTCCTGAGATTAGCGCGTTCAAGCAAACAAACAAACTCTGCTGCTTTATATGTATATTAGTGTGGATATAGATGTCAAATAGTATGGTGACATGGAGTTTTAATCAAAACTTTGTACTAAAATTTCGTTTTAAAAATGTATACACACCAGCTCCTCAGAAAAATAACTAAAATTAAAATGTTAGGTGTTTTAATAAAATGAAGAGTTTAAAAATTGAATCTATTAATAATGCATGTTTTATAAAAATATTGGCATTAGCACACTATCCTCTATATAAGCTATAATTGCGCCATTTTTGGTAAAAAAATTTGGGAAAGATTTTGCTTTACATAAATATAGATGTATCTATGTTAACTCTTGGAGAATTAATGTTATATACATTAATTACTTATATTATTCTCTGTTTGCCATAGGCGTATTGTTTGATACATTTTTTCAATTATAATTTAATTTATACTGATCTCCTATCATTAAATAATTGTATTTTAAGTGATTATTTATATTTTAATTTTATATAAAATTAATACTCCAAACTTTACAGGACATTACAAAAATTTTATCCTCAAACCACTACAGGTAAAATTCATCCAGTTTGAAGATTTTAAAAGAGACACTTCTAATTCAACTTTTTTTTCATCAGATATCATGCATCAAACAAAACCCATTTCCAAAAAGACATCGAAGATCAAAACGAAACCAGACGTACTGGCTAAAGAAAAGAATGCTTACTTATACAAGAAAATTGAAATGTCCGCTTGTAAACACAAAATAATATACTTGACATCAAAAAAATCGAAACAACTTGCAAGTTTGTTTTGCAAGGATTATCAGAAAAATGTGTATATTTAGAAATATATTTCAAAAGAAACTGAAGTGTTTCGATTTTTCTGATGAGAAGTATATTGTTATTTTTTTATTATATTTTATTGCGTATGACCATATGTACATATATATCATAAATAATACCCATAACAAAAACAAAAATTAATACAATATTGTCTGTCCGTTTGTTATAAGTTTCCTCCGAAACGAATGGGACTTTCACTGGAAGAAGAAATTGTATTTGAATTTAGCAAGAACAATTACATATAAAAAATTCAAAGCCCTCGAAAATCGACTAAACGATTGAATTGAAATAATAATAAAAAGCGTTTTAAGATAATGGTGCTTACTCTATGTGGTTGGTTCTTAAGGAAATCTCCATGTTTTATGGAAAAGAAATAGCAGATAAGCCAAAATTCGGGCTAGACGACGTCTGCTGGGATTACCCATTCCATAAAAAAAGTCTTACACATCTTTATACAGTTTATATGACTAAGCTAAAAACAATCAATAGATTGAAGAACATATCTTTTAGTCTTCAATATTAAACTTTACAAATATATGTTTCGATATGCTGTTTCAATCTACGTAATGAAAAATGAAAATAAATTTGATATACTTTCTCATTTATATATACGATTTCTTAAAAATAAAGGCTTCTTATAAATCCTCTAGTAAAATTTGAGACAGTCGATGGCTTAGTTTTTTCTGCTGATACCGATTTTCTGCACGGTAACGCTTGATTCTAAAACTGCGTCTATATTTGTTTATTCCGAAATAAAACGTAAACATAAAGTTTACTCACATAACAACGTAGATGAAACAGCGTGAAACAATGTCAGTGAGACCAATAGAGTTAATGCAGAAATCTTGCAAGTCAATTTCGGTTTCTGTTGGTGCAAAATCTGGTTTTATATCTGTCTGAAAACAGTCCATACTTTTAATTTAAATAAATAAATAATAAATATTTATAGTTTTGGTTGACATCCTTTGCTCCCAAATGGTGGACAAAAGATTGTAACAGAAATTTTAATTGGTATAATTAAGTGTTTTGAATACACTTTTCTCTAAAAACTACGTCAACGAATACTAAATGTCAAACTTAAAATAATATAACACAAAGAAATCAAATATGTAATTATTTGATTTCTTTGCGTTATATTATTTTATGTTTGACATTTTTTAATTCTGAATTATTTTTCCAAATGTCTATTTTCCATGACATTTAATAATTTTATTTTAATTTGTATAATTTTTTTTTTGTGTGGTTTCTGCTGTTGGCCCTATTGGCCTCGACAGCGTCACCGGTAGTTGGGGGAGGGGGGGGGGGGGGGGGAGAAGGGGGGGTTCTTAATTTAATTTTTTTTTCCATTTTTAAAATTTTAATACAGTCCCTGCTTTCCGCTTCGGGAGTTGTGGGTTCGATTCCCGCTTCGAATCTGGGTGTATTATCTATATGTATGTAATTATATGTTTCTGCAGAAAAACATTTTTGTGTATAACAGGCGTCTGTTATCTGTAACAGGGGCATTAAGTTGACTATCTTAGAAACAGACGTCCGTATGTAAATAGTCCTATTTATATATTTATAGATAAATCTAAACAAAAAGTAAGTAAAGGATAATTCTATTTCAATAGCACAATGCGTTACGATGAGTAAATTAAAAATAAGATGAAATAGTTTAAACCAATTTCATTATTTGTATTGTATTATCAAAAATTGACAAAGCATGTTTTTCAGTACGAAGTAACAACGAGTATTGTAAAAAAGAGAGAGAAATAAAAAAACGCCTGTTGAAATGTAATTATTGAAAGGTAAAAATAATCTCATTTCGCATTCTGATCTGTAAGCTGCAATACATGGAAAATGTTTTGCTGCAGATTCAAAGCAGTTTCAATTTCTGGCCTGCATCTTGTTACCATTGTATGAGAGTTTGCGGTATAAATTTAGCCGCTGTACTTTCTAGATTTATTTAAACATCACGATGGGCTTATTGCAATGTTAATGTAGTTTTTGAACAAGATTTTTTTTACATAATATACTGTACTTAAACCTTTTCTTAACCAGCTGAATATTCTATTATTGATGGCGGAAAATACTGGTCTTAACACCCAGCTCTTTGGTAATGTGGAAGGAAATAAAATGCATTTTTTAAGCTTAACGAGCGGACTTGTTGCAGCAATACTCCTAGCCTACCTGAGCCTCACTGGCCTACTTGTATTAAATAAGTAGTCCCGTTTTTCCTTCAGCTCCAGGTTCAGGCTTTCCTCATTAAATCACGTATTAAACGTGAGTACTGCTCTCTTGAAATGAACGCCTAAAAATAGCTAAAGAAGTAAGAATTGCAGCAAAATCTAGTTTTATTTATAAAAATACAATACAGTATTAAAAAAAATATAAATGCAATTAAAGTGGATTTTGTCGGAAATGCCTAGTGTCGGCGACCGTCTCACAAACTTTACGCAATATTTTAGTTAAAAGCTTCAAAATTTCACAAATGGTTAACTGCTCGTGGAATCTTATATTACCAACGGAGTTGTAGTTAATTTTATTATAAGTTACTATTGATGCTTAAAAGTAGGTACTACTAGAAGGATTTCAGATTTGTTGCCGGTCTATCAGAAATGATATTCCATTCGTGAAAGTCAGGTCTTTATTATCGTAGAATTGTTATTCATTCAAACCCTAAACTTCAGTTTTATAACTATATTAAATATATCGGCTGACGGGCTGAAAAATAAATGTTGAATATTCAAATTATTCATAGATTGTTAAAGAATAAATTCTTCAACCGCCTTGACCTTTTATTACAGAATTTTAGAACATATTTCGGCTGGACTGTTATTGACGGCTCCTTAATTATATTATCTGGTATATTAATTGGTATAATTTTATTAGTTTAGGTTTATAAATACCACAGACATACATACATACTTACTGAATTACTACCATTAATTGCTGAATCTATACTTACTAGAGTCAGACGTTTTTCTGGAGTAGGTAATGGATTATAAGGAATATGGTAGACAAAAGATAAATTAAACATATACTGGGTACTTTATTAAAATTTAAACGCGGAGATTCGTTATGGGGAAAATAAATGAATATATTTATTACGTGATTTTCTCTTATCATTTGAATCATCCCAACAATATTAAGTTTTCGACAATGAAATTCATAACTTATAATATTCCTAACCTCCTTACAGCGACGGTGCCGCGTCTTACGTTGCAGGAATTCAAAAAGCTGTACCACGGCATCCTGGAGCCCTCGGTGGGCCGCGAGCCGCGCGTGCTGCTGGAGATGGACCCCGGCGACACCGTGCTCTTCCACCCGCTGCTCGTGCACGGCTCGGGGCCCAACGCCAGCCGAGTGAGTGCACGCAAAACGCGGTCTTACGCTACTCGTCCGCAGGCGTCCCGCCATCCCGCTTACCCTTGAAATGCAAAATAATGCACATTCTAAAATTGTACATTAATATGCGGACACTGTACAAGTAACTAAATTAGTATAAGTGACGAGAAATCTCGTGCGCCGCAGCGCTCCCGCAAGTCGCTGACGGCGCACTACTGCAGCGCGCGCTGCCACTTCGTGGACGTGTCGGGCGGCGAGCAGGCGGCCGTGGCGGCCGAGGTGGAGGCCGAGGCCGCGCGCCGCGGCTTCCGCCTCAGCTTCGCCGTGAGTGACGCACGCACATACGGACACTGGGGTACCTCAATGGCTGCCTGCGGGCCAACTCTGCATCCCGCGTCGACACGGGGTGCCCTGAAACACGATTACTCTCCTGCTCAACCTCGGTGTTCCTCAAATTACACTCCCAGACCGGAGTAAATATAGTTAGAGGGCAGAAGCGAATGAGAAAACCTATCGTTTCTGTAGGGAAGCCATATATGGACGACCAGACCTTCGCCGGTGTGATGCAGGTGTATTACTCAAAGACACCAAAGCGCATAGTAATTGTAAAGCTTACAGTTTCACGACAGACTAACATCCCTACAGATCATATGATAAAAACGAACAAGTGCTTTGACCTAACCAATGAGCTCACTAAGAACGGTTACAAAACCAGCTTATACGCGGTAAAGGAACAAGGGGCATCCCAACAAAATCCCTGTACAACCGACTAAAACGCTTCTTTTATTAGAATGAACATCTAAAACCGCACTAGTAGGATCATACCGGATTTGGTTAAGCAGGGGAGGAAACACTGGCAATGAAGGTAAACGTTCGGGCTACTGTAAAGAGCGCTCTTAACCCTACACCTGGGTCCCGGGCACTACTGTGGTTCCTCGCTCAGCAACGCGATGGACCCTCAGCCTGAACTCTGAACCTCAAACATTTCCTTTAAATTCGCACCAGAATATTGCGACATAATTGAAAAATCTTAAGACATGACACAACTTAAAATTAGATTTCTCCCGCAGGAGATTTGGCAATTCAAGAGCAAGCCGGTCTCGGCCTCGTCGTCGAAACTATAAACTATGTGACCAAAACAAAGTACCTGCAGCTGCGGCCCACTTCGGGCGCCGATATTACCCTATGGTCAGATGATTTTGAACACAAGTCGGTTTAATGCACCTAGGAGTACTTTCAAAACGCAATATGGTGCTGATTCTGATGAAACTTTGTTAGTGAAAGACACCCAAAATGTTAATTGCTTACTACTTCCTAAGTTATATTAGAATCCTAAATATATTTAAAAAGTTCTTCCAAATCGATACCTGCCACGTAAGTTGTTGTAACCCTAAATTCGCAGCTTTACAGTAGAGCGATACAAACAACTAAATTATTTTATAACAGTCACTTTTTGGCATATTGCTGTATTCAATAATGTAATGGTTATATAATTCTATACAAAAATGTGTATACAATTATATATTCACGACGATTTCATTTCAATTTACATGTTTGTAACGCTCCACTGCGAAGTTGGGAATTTGGGGTTGCAGCAATTTTTGTGGTATCAAAATATGTTTTCTTTGTTGTAATTTGTTCTTTTTTGTAATTTGTGAGGTTTTTTATTGTTTAAGGTGGTTTTGGGGGTTTAATTAAATTGTGATAGAATGACGGAATATAAACTATATTTGAGATTATATACGAGAAATTATTTTTATTTACAACCGTAATCTTAAAATAGTAAAATTTTTGGGAACTGCGTTTATCAATCAGATGTTTGTTATATTTATGGGGCGTTTTGTGATAATTTTAAGAAATAAGATATTTCGTGAAGGTTTTATATTTTTACATGACTTTTGAAGCAACCGTTTGTAATGTTATTGTACTTTATTTCATAATAAAATATACTTTGCGAGGGCCTCGTGACTTTTAATTAAGAAATAACCCACTCGTATCGGTTAAGTTATAAAAGATTTTACTGACTTAATCTTTATTTAAGAATTCCCATTAATATAATAAATTTTAATTACAAAAGCAAAGGCAGCTCCGTCATTAAATGTAGTTACAAAAATCCAAAAATAACCTTATATTTTTTTCATACAGGCGTAAACCATATGAAAAATTGATATCTAATATAATTGATATCAACTTTCTATTTTTTCAACTTTAACATTCTAAGATGACTATTAAATTTCCAGTATGCAGTATGGAGTTAATCTGAATAAATATTAGTCACAAAAACAAAAAAAATTAAGTCTCCAACAAACTTTGGTCACTGCCCCCGTACTCTGGGCATTATGCATAACTTAAAGCCTCTAAGTGCATCTATTTCTGTAATTATATAATATTAATTCATCCATATCTTTATTGCATTCATTTTTATTTATAAATCGGTTAGAAACATATCAAAATAATAGCCGGTGATTTATTTCTTTAATGAACTTTTAAACTCTATAAACGCCGTAAGAATCTTTGCCCAGAAGCATTAATACGAAATGTCACTGCCACAAAATGCAAAATCTACTCTCTGAAAATCGGTTAGAAACATATCAAAATAATAGCCGGTGATTTATTTCTTTAATGAACTTTTAAACTCTATAAACGCCGTAAGGATCTTTGCCCAGAAGCATAATACGAAATGTCACTGCCACAAAATGCAAAATCTACTCTCTGAAAATCGGTTAGAAACATATCGAAATAATAGCCGGTGATTTATTTCTTTAATGAACTTTTAAACCCTATAAACGCCGTAAGGATCTTTGCCCAGAAGCATTAATACGAAATGTCACTGCAAATGATAAAATCTAATTCCTAAAAATCGGTTAGAAACATATAGCCGGTGATTTGAATTCGCCCCACACATCTTACGGATGGCTTAACGAAGGGGTCGCGGTTATCGAGATTTCAAGACAGGTGACATTTCGCTGTTATGTGTGTAGATTAGAATCCAAGAACATAAGTATCGTTTGGTCTTACCAGTGCGTTTCCAAGGTTTCGGTGGTGTTTGCTGAGGTGCCGTATGCCTGGGGAAAGGCTGAGGAGCGCATGTTTCGGGACTCACGCATGTCTCAGTGTCATCTTCATCTTCGTCATCCTGAAAAGAAGAAGACCTTTACTTTTTATTTATCGTCAATAGATAACGGCTCATCCACATTATTTGGTGATAGGTGATACGAATAGTCAATAAAATGGCCAAAAGCGTGTCAGGACACGCTTATATGTAGAAGGGTTCCGTATCCGATACGCTGTAAACGTATTTGTTAAATAACTTCAAAATTTGTTGTGCGATTTCGTTCAGAATAATTTTCCTAATGAGTTTTTAACATGTTCTATCGACATGGAAAATTTCAAGTCTCTACGTCTAATAGTTTGGAAATGTTAGGGGGCTTCTGTGCGCCCTTGTACCGTTGTCATTACGACCTCTTGGATTTCTCCATTTATTTTAGCACTAGTTGAAACCCGCCATTTTGTCCGCATAAAATTAGATAAAAATATAGATTAAATGTTAGCGTGATGATATATAGCCTAATGCCTTCCTCTAACACTGAATGAATTTATCAAATCACACCAGTAGTTCTTGAAATCAGCGCGTTCAAACAAACTCTTAAGTTTTATATATCAGTAATAAATAATATAGAGTATAGATACTATGAATGAATTCTAGAAATCTAGAAGCGTCCAGCCGAGGATACGAGAACATAACACACATCTTTATAAGTGCTATGTTTATGTAATCTTTACGATGATGATAGTTTAAAAATATATATGTAAATATTTTTTTTAAATCAATGAAATCGAAATCATATATGTTTTTTTTTATGTTACAAGGGGGCAGATGAGCAGGCAGCAGGCACCGAAGTGCCTACCGGCGCCCATGGACATCTCTACAAAAAAATATTTGTGTATAACAGACGTGTGTTACCTATAACAAAGACATTAAGTTGTCTACCTTCCAAACCGACGTCCATGTCTCATATATAGTCCTGTATATATTTATTTATTTACAGTACTACATTTTCAATGTAATGGGACAGGGCATTGGACAGTTACTTGGGTCTTGCTTTCAGTCAAACAAAGGAAAATATCTTAGACTTAGAAGCAAAGATAAACAACAGTTGAGTAGCGGCAAGAACTTGTGCCGGTAATTCTACTATACTATTCTTATACTATTCTACTAATTCTATTTATACTTTTCATAAGATTTAAATATACTTCCCCTTGCAAATGTATAGGAGATATGTCATAAGAGGCCATATATTTTCATTGCATACACTTAGGGGGATAATTTTTGCACAGCTTCAAGGAAACAGAGACATCAGTATTTTGTAGTAATTTAAATTTTATAGCTCAACGCGTTCGTGAGAAAAAGGATCTTGATTCTCTATCACTTCAGGAGCGAGAACACATCATAAATATTACTTAGAAGATAACCCAATTGAACAGGAAAAGATAGAAAAGACGTTTATATTTATTATTAATCAAACTAATGCTGAATATTTAACATTTAAAATACGTTACTCGTAGTAACACAGTTTCCGAAAAAGGTTTCTCACCCATTGTAAGTCGCAAATTATTGACGATATGTTATGCTTCCAAATATTTTCGCGAGACTTCTCAGGCAGGAAACTTAAGTATTAGTTGCTGTTTCAACTCTTCTGGTGTTAAAAGACTGTCTTTGTCGCTAGTATCGTTCATCTTTTATCATTATTTTAATATTTTTAATCTTATTCAATACTTTAATTATTAAATTAGAGGAGGTCGTGGCCTAATCAGTGGTCGGCATTTGAGTCGATCGCTAAGTAGAGTTGCTCTGGCTGCGACCGGGTGATAGATGGGTGACCCATTCTAGCACTGGTTTATATTTCATATCCGACCTCCTCACATTAAAAGTCGAAACGGAAACTAAATTCATGTTTCAAGTCAAAATGTTTGGCACACTTACAAAAATTTGCCTTAATTTGAAATTTGAACTCTTGGCAAGGAAGCAACTAAGTCAAGGGAGTATTATAGATGATATACGACCACCATTTTATGCAATTCCACGTGATATATCGCTGTCTATATGTAATTCAGGAATGGTAGATTCCATTATACATTGCGAGCAAAGCCGCTTAAAAGTTAATGTTGGGAAATGTATTTTAGATAATAATATTAAAGTTTATTTTAATAAAGATAAGGTATATAAGATACGTTATAAAGAGCTGGGGCTGACCTCATAACCATCCAGAAAATCCCAGGCAATTTTATGCATTCGTGTATAGTACACTGAGAAATTTGGAGAAATAGATGGACGACATAAACAGAGTGATAGAAGGTAGCTGAATGCGACTGGCAAGAGACAGGGGAGAGTGGCATAAAAGAAAGGAGACCTATGCCCATTATCCATATGTATGTATTTATATATTTCTAAAAAGAAATATTTGTGTATAACAGGCGGCTGTTACCTATAACACAGACATTAAGTTGTCTACCTTAGGAACAGACGTCCGTGCGTCATATAGTCCTGTATATATTTATTTATTATATTTTTATCCTATATTAGAAATGTGAATGTTTACTGTGATGTATCAACTATCTTTAACTTTCGTTATACGCAAAAAGGTTTGTAAGCGAATTTGGACCAGCCAGCGATCTCTAGTATGTAAAAATAATTAAATAACTTAAAGGCACGAATTAATGATAACTGAGTTGACAAAGAAGGTTATAAATTTAAATCTCTATTTAATATTTTGCTCATAAAATTTACAACTTAACTTTAAAATGGTTCCTCGTGCCCTGCACTGAGAACAACCCACAATTCAGTCGAGAATTTTTTTTAATTATCACCATTTCAAAATAGTTCACCCAAAAAAAAACTTCTTACCGGAACAGAACACTAGTCTCAGTACTGGGAAATACTCTTTGCGGGTATTGTCAGTGTTATTAATACATATACTTATGAGTGCAAAAATAGCGACTATTTATGACGTCATGTAATTCGATAGGGTACTGTGGCAGTATACTGGCAGTACATTTCGTAACATACCCTAACTTATTGGTTAATTATCACACTCTGTTAATCTTGTTTAATTTACAACCTCAGTCTAGTTTTGTTAGATCATGTCATCGTTTATTCGTAATTTCTTTACACACAATGGTATATGAAGCCCGGTCAGGACATTGCAAATTAATATAGAAAAAAAAAGATAATAAACGACATGCTGTATGTAAATCGTACTGAAATACATTAGAATTATAAATTTATAAAAAGTCAAGCCATTTGAAATATAGGACATGACAAAAATATCACACAATAATCATTTTGAGGAGGTCGTGGCCTAATCAGTGGTCGGCATTTGAGTCGATCGCTAAGTTAAGTTGCTCTGGCTGCGACCAGTCCCTTAAGTGCTGAACTGGTACAATTTTTAATTAGATGATGAAAGATATTAAGAAAGATAGTTTTTTATTCAATTTTTAATTACGGGGTTTGTAAACTCTTGTAATAATAATGCATTTAGTAGTAGTAGTAATAATATAATTATTTCAACGTTTGAACAGAAATATCAAATTTTATTTATTTATTTATATACAAGATATTAGTATCTTCAATACAAAAAAAGCAATAAATTTGACATTCTTTATAATAATAATAAAAAAAATAATACACTTAAAAATATTCTTTATTCCAATAATACACTTAAAGGGTTACGGGATATACTTTTAGCACCGTCTTCGGCGGACGCCACTCAACAACTGACTTTGTACACGTCTATGTCATCCGCATAATCTCTACCTCAGTTAGAAAAAAGGCTTTACCCAATCAGCGCTCAGCTGCCACCTACCCTCTTATAGTGAAATGTCACCAAAATTTTTTTACTTATTTTGTTCCCACTTAAGTAGTTTATTGGATACCGTAAATGAAACGTAATTATAAAGGTTCCTCTTTGACTATAAAACGATAAAAACGGCCTAAAGACGAATAGCTGGACTAATTATAGTCCAGTTAGTCAATTTCTTTTATCTCGCCAAGTGTTGGAACATTAAGGTAATTTAGAGGGTAGTTAATTCATTTTAAATCGTTACACTGCTCGGATAAGGATCGCCTCTTGAAAACACGATAAACCTACTTTTAACGATTCTGGTTTAAAACAACGAATAATAAAACAGGTTTATTTATACATTAGCTTTTGATCGCGGCTGCACTCGTGTGCCAAAGTATAAATTATTGTGATTTTTGTGCCTCTGGACTCGGGCTTAAAAAATTTAAATTTCTCGTATACCAAAAATTAAGTTAAAAATATTTCCACTGAATCAGTAACTTGCACCGCCGAGAAAAGCCTGCAACGAAAGATTCCTAACTTATTTTTGGTCAAACTGTCATAGATTAAGTCACTCCTAGAACATGGGCTTATTTGCGAACGGGGCAGTGCGTAAAAGCATTTCCTAGAGACAAAAAAAAGCCCTATTGCCCGAAGAACTGGTCGCCGATGGTGAGTACAAGTTCTGGAATGGTGACCTCGTGCTGGACGACGACTTGGAAGGCCTCCTAAACGATCGACCGACGACAGAGTTAAGGTAGCAGGAAACCGCTGAATACCACTCGCGCTGACACGATCTCTGTGGAGGACTATGGAGGATGCCTATGTCCAGCAGTGGAGGTCAGCGGGCTAGAAGAAGGAAGGAAAGAACCTCACCAGCTGTTTCGTCCGAGTAAAGTTGCGGCAGCCCTTAGTACTCCTTAATTCAGCCCTATTAAAAAATCGTTTCTTAGCGGATATCTCCTAACAATATACAACTTCCTTGCAAAACTTCGCCCTTGTTAGGTTTTCGAAATTTCGTGTTAGGTGACCTTTAGCTTTTATGTATGTCTATAGAAAAGTATCTAAAAAACACCTTTAAAATATTTGCGTTCTATCTGTCTTTTTATTTGAAGTAATTTTAAAACTAAATTTATTTTAGAACTAGCTATACTCCGTCGTGGGCCACTCTTATCACTTAGGGGTGTATAAATAGTTTTAGGAAAAGGATTAATATCATGTTTATAAAAATACCTCCTCAAGTAATGCATTATTTTAGAAAAAAATTAGTTAGCATAAAAAAGGTTATAGTGAGCCAACCTCAAATATAGACATCTGCTGTCGCAGATTTTAGTTTAGAACTTTTAAGGAAAACAATTCTGTCATACATAATTTTTGCGAAACTTTAACCATTTACGCAGCGTACGCAACGGAAACTTTCAAAAGGTACCCCCGAGTTTTAAATATTCTTCATTCATGATCCGCTCCTATTGATCTTAGCGTGATTATATATAGCCTAATATAATAACCTTCCTCGATAAATGGGATATCAAACACTGAAAGTAGTTCCTGAGATTAACGCATTCAAGCAAACAAACGAACAAACTCTTCAGCTTTAAAACTTAGTATGAATTGCCCTCAGAAAACACAAAAGAGTATTACTAGTAAGCACATTTCTTATCATGTTGTGCACAATTTTTTATAATTTAATATTTATTAACAACAATACAAACCGACTAATAGAAAAATCTTAACATCTCAAGGAATTGTAGATAGAAAGTTCTATCTAACAAATAACTCCTAGCATTTGCAAGGCGTGACTGCAAATACCTACCGCAAAACTAAATTAACTTGCTCGTTATAGGCCAAGATACCACAGGGATAACGCCCAAACATTCAATACATATAATAACAAACTCATAATTTGTACTTTTTCTTTTGCTTCCTATTGCGTATTCTTTCTTTACTCTGTTAATCTATTTCATAAATTTATAAATGTAGTTTTGGCCATATTTACCTGTTATTGTCTATATGTTAATGTTTTCTTTAACGCTGTTGATTACTTATAAATAAATATAAAAATATAACTTCTGATAACTTATCACCTCTAATAACGTACAATCACTTTTTCATCGGAAGCAGTACAAAATAAGTATACGTTTCGATAAGCATCATCAAAATCTTCAGCATTTTTAATCTACTATCTACCGTATAATTGGCGCATGATCCGCATCATTGTATAAATTATTAAATTTAGTCGTATGTAAAATAAATTAATATTTGATTGCAAGCAAAAAGCATTTGCTTTCGGAAAACTTGTTACGCTTTAAGAGCGTGACGTTAAATAAATTTAAGTTACGTCTTGTTAAAAACACGTTGGTACATTGATCCGTTTTGTTAAAATTCTGTACGTTTTGTTTCACTCCCCTTACTTCAGGAAAAGTTTAAAAGAGAAGAAAGTAAGGAAAAGTCAAAAGATTATTTAAAAACACTAAAATTTGTTCAATATTTCAAATAGATGACGTTCGTACTAGTGCCTTTGGTTAATAACCTAATAATAGGGACGAGCCTAAATTCGGATAATACATCATCTGTCAGGTTTGTCAGTTAATTTTATTTATTTATTCATCTATTAATACAATCATTTACGAACATTAAAATTCTTCGCGCCCTTAAACCTATACGGCTTGTCTGGGCACTGCACACTAGTTGCTATTACATATCAACTAGCGGACACACGCAAGATCTATAGGCTTCTTGCATGTGTCTCTTGGACTATAAAATGAGATTTCAGTCACGACGCCGACGCCTGGTCTTGAACACACCGTTATTCAAGCGACGAGCGAGCGGAGAGAGTTGAGCGTCTTAATCGCAACACGTATCGACGTTAAATACCGCCTGCTCCAACTTCCTTTTACTACAAGGAACTGGAATAGGTCTAAATTACAAGGTTTTTCAGGGTTCCGTACCTCCAAAGGAAAAAAAAGGAACCCTTATACGATCTCTTTAATGTCCGTCTGTCTGTCACGACCCTTCTTTTCAAAATTGTCAACAGCAATAAAGTAGAGTTTACTACCAAATAATGAAGCCTGTAGTCCCTTAAAGCTGTGAAAAAATCAATCCTCTTAAGTCTAAATGTATGCAATGAAAAGATATGACTTATGGCACATTTCCCATACATTTGTAAAAGGAACCCAAAGCTGTAGGATGCTTTTCGTGTATTTACAATCATGAAATTTGCAAGAACCTAACCTATCGTGTAATCTTATAGCACAAGTGTAGGAAAAAATCCGAAAACTGTAAATTTATTGTTGCATCAGCGTCGTTTTGTCTATCTGTTTGTCTATCGATCAAATCCCTTTTTCTCAGAAACGCCTAGAAAGCCTCGAAGCTGTGAAAAAAACCAACTCTTTAAGTCTACCAAATCAAAAGATATGGTCGTTCATATTGCATGTCCCATACTAGTACATTCGCAAAGGGAATCAAAACATAAGGTTTTTAGTCATTGTTGTGATCAATTTCGAGCTCTATTATGATGAATGGTATGATATACATACACCTACCTTACTTGACTCACACTCTTACCTATACAAAAGGGTCATCGTAATTTTACAATTTCAAAGCCAAAAAAACGCCAATTATCCGAAAATACAACCAACCGTCACAACAAAAAAGTACCAAACTACGCACCCATATTTAATTTCGAGTTTGGCGTGTTATTGTTAAAGACAGAAGCGATAACACGAAACACAAACACCCCGGGGGCACGTTCTAAATTAATCCAATCCACGGAGTAGGTATTAGAGGGCTAATGGGGCATATAGACCCAGAGACGGCGGCTTATACTCCGTTTGATGAAATACGTGACAATAATATGCCTATCGCGTAGTGACAGACGACACGCAAGCCTCCTTGGTGATCATAAATCAAATGAAGTCTCGCAAGGCTTATTTTGGAATATCACAGAATACTTTTCACCATTATTTAAAAATGTTAATATCAAATGGGATTTATCATTATGGAATTTTGCTGATTTTATTCAATGATTCTTATTTAATTTCGTTGACACTTCGTTAGCACTACAGCTCAGGGCAAACTCCTGCTTGAATATCGTCGTAATCCCCTTAGCTCCATCACAAGCTTTAAAAAATAATAATTGGAGCGATAATAAAATAAACGAGAATATTAGGCATTCATCAAAGCATTCCTTTGGGCGAGGAATTTCTTGTATTAAAAGGAATTGATTATCTGCAATGTTGGTCTTTGCACGTTACTTTTACGTTATAGTGCCGAACGTTTTAGGCCGATCGTGTCTCTCTATCGCTTGTTCCGCGCTCTCTTGCACGCTCGGCTCAGGCGAAACGTGACAATGAGTCATCCTTTTTCGTGCCATCAGCCGGCGTTCATCGATTTATGAGACTTTATTAAGTAAAATCAAAGGAGTTTTTTTTGTAGCTGTCTCTCGGACTAAAACTTTTCATGTAAGCCAATTGTGTGCCGTTAATCTAAACGTCACTCAATTGTTTTGTCTTCCCTGAACTTCTTCACTAACACTTGAACTTTATGGTATGGAATTAGAGTTCAAATTGTCTTTTAAGAATGACTACCAATCGTTTGTGTAGGAGTATAGAAAAGTGTTTTTTTTTTTTAGACATTATCAAGCAATTTTTAAAATTTTTGTCTCCGTAATAACGATTCTCGTACTTCAAAGATTATTATCAAAAAGAATTAGCGAAATCGGTTCGGCTCTACTTGAAATTTGCGCTTAACGCAATTTGGCATTTATTACATATACATATAGAATTCTACACTTAGCTTATACCTCGCTATCCTTAGCTCAAAAACGCTTCAGTGCAATACAAAAACTCATCTTAGCTAACAATTTAATATATCTTCCTTGTCTAAATTAATGGTTCCTCTATCAGTCCTCGCTAAAAACGGAAAGTTTAATTAAATTCTTAATTGGAGAACATTAATTAACGTTAATATGTCCGGATTCTATTGGGTATTCACAGACAAATTATTATTATTGATATTTTTTTTTTCAGAAAAGGTTACTTTAAGATCTAAGATTGTCGTTATAATGTATCTAAACCAAGCTAACAACGAGCAGCAATGGAAGATAGCGTTTTGTAGTAGACTAAAAAAAACATGAAATCTATATATGAAAGCGGAAGGTCACCTATTACGAAATCTCTAAAACCGCCGGCCGTACAAAGATTAACTTTAGTAAAAAGGTACTTTATAGTTAGTGGACCTAGGCCTAGAACAGATTTTTTGATAGAGCTAGATTAAAAAAGTCTCAGGACTATCGTAAGCTTAATTTTAAGCGGATGAAGTCACGGAAATAAGCTTATATTATCTTTTTTTTTCTTATGTTACAAGGGGGCAGACGAGTAGGCAGCAGGCACCGAAGTGCCTACCGATGCCCATGGACATCTGCACGACCAGAAAGGCCAGCAGATGCGCTGCCGGCCCTTAATGACGAGTTTAGGCCACCGGGATTCGCCGTTTGTTGTACCATGTTTTGTGACTCCGAGGCACTTTTATGTTGTGTATGCGTAGTCAAAAAAACTTGCCATCCTACCCCAGTGTTTTGCCACTTTTTCGTGACGCCACACTTTTAGTAATAAAATGATTTTCACGTCCCCTTAACGTTTGCTACTCATAAATATTATTTTATTAGGATACAAATTCAAATCAATATTCTTACAATTCATCAACGTCATTATGATAATATCATCAACATCAATACAAGATGTGCCCTTAATAACAATATTCTATTTAAAAACTTATAAATATTCTGAACTCGCTTAAATGTTTAAAAATATTATGGTACATTGTTGACGAGCAGAGTTAGAAAATACAAAAAAAATAAAAATACGAGTTAGGAAATTGTTGTTTCTGCCGAGGCTTATATAGTGCTTTTCTCAAAAAAATGCAAGGAAATAAATCAAAATTCTATGGGAAAATTATTTATAATTTAATTATTATTAAAAGTTTCTTAATCTAGCCCTACCGAAAAATTTGTCTACTGACTATAAACCACCTCCCTGCCCAATTTCATCTTTGTACGTCCATAGGTTTTCGAAATTTCGTAACCTTTCGCTTTTATGTGTATATACTTAGATAAGAATTCCAACAATATGAGTATATATAAACCGTTTAAAATTTTGTGTTTAAAATAAACTAATCTCTTTACAAGATCCGTACTAGTTACTTTTGAGGGTACAAAAAAAAACATAAACAAACAATAGTGTGTATTAATATAAATTTAGGCAGTGAATCAACATTTAACGTGGTTGCAAAATAGACTAACCTTTTATTTTCTTTGTATTCGACATAGGAACACAGATAACATAAAACAGTTAATATTTTGTTACATTTTAACATTTACTGTGTATACAGCTAAAAAAACTGTTGCAAAAATATATAATATCTTAACTGAATATCCCCAAATGAAAGTTGTTTATGAAGAGATTTAACAGTAATTAATTATTTAGATAAATATTGTCGCGGGCTTTTTTGTAGAACTATTTAAGATAAACATTTCCTTCATACATTATATACGTGTAACTCTAAAGGTTGGTTGAAGCGTACACCAGAATAGTTCGCAGAAGCCAGAATTTTGAAGAAGTCACTTGACGTTTATCGTTATATTTTGGACAACTGACACAAGATCTTCATAATTTATAGCCTATGTGTTATTCTGATGTATAAACTATAGTATTGTAAAGTTTTATTAAAATCCATTCAGTATATTTTCCGTGACAGAGCGTCGAACATACATCCATGTGTATAAACTTTCACGTTTATAATAAGTAGGATTGAAAGAAAATAATTTTGAAATAAAAGTCGTGTGATGCCGGAGTCAGATATGGCTTCATTTGAATGATCATTTCAGTGATCATGTAGTGCGGCCGGGGACTTTGTGTAACTGTACAAAGTTTCGTAGTACTTTGTGGACTTCAAGAACAAAAATGTACAAACACTAGGTATAGTTAAAGAAATGCAAGCACTGCCGCGGGTATCGGCTAATATGTTTAAATAAAAATTAATCGTTGATCGTTAGTCTTGCTGAAACTCGAAAACGGCTAGACCGATATAAATCTGACGGCCTAGCACGAACATTCTCGCTAGTTTTACTTACTTCGTCACGTACGTTCGAAACGAAACGTAAAATGAAGGTTCGTACTTAACTACGTAACGTCGAGGACTCGATACGTGCGATGATTTAATTCCTGCCAGCAATATTTAGCAACTACATATGTAAAGGGGTAGCATTAATATTTCATTTGACGTTCGGTTTCGAACGTAAAAGTAAGTAAAACTATCGAGAACCTTCGTGCTAGGCCTTCTGTTCCAGTCCGTACGAGACCTTTGACTGACGTGCCATTAAAATTATTATTTCATAAAACTTTCGGCCAGTATCATGTTTCATGAAAAAGATATAAAGGAGATTGGTTATTGGCTAATAAGAGACGAGTCTAAATAAAGATGTCTATGGGCGACGGTAGGCACTTCGGTGCCTACTGCCTGCTCGTCTGCCCCCTTGTAACATAAAAAAAAAAAAGATGCTGACTTTCGAGAGCTTACAAAAAACCGAGTTGATAAAAAAGACGTCGTCAACGGATACGTTGTTTTTATAAATTACTTAATGACTAGTTCTTGTTATGAGTCACTTTGGGTATCGCTGACCTTTGATCCATCAACAGCTGACCTCTGTTTTTATTTTACTGACTTTAGCGTTGGGTGTTACAAAAATACGTTTATTATATGATAAGTGGTTGCGCAATAGTAGTGTTAAAAATAATTTCCGCTGCCATATTATGATCCGACTAAATCATATAGCTGCAACTAACTTTATTTAATTGTCCCAAAAAAAATCTTATTTATACCTGGCCCGTTGGCGCAGTGAGCAGTGACCCTGCGTCTGCGTCTGCAAGTGATCGACTCGAAATTGTAAAAATTAAAACCATAATTCTAGAAAACATAATCGATTTCATTAACCTTACTAAACAGGACTTTACTACTAAATTATCGTGAAATGGTGATAAAAAAAAACTGACCCGAATGACTTTATTGTGGGCTCTTTTCAGTGCAGCGCGTAAGGTGCCCTCGTAAACATTTTAAATTGTAAATCATGATACCAAGTTCTTAAATACTGAATTAAAAAAAAATCATACATGTGATGTCCCTATTTATTTCATTTTATTCATTTATTCATCGATTCACAATAATATACTTAAATTAAAGTTCTTCACGCCCTTAAGCCTATACGGCTTGTCTGGGCACTGCACATTCCTCACAAATATCATCTATCTTAAGTATCTACGTGTTATAAAACACCACAAATGTTTTTATATAAAAGCATATAATGAATAAACAATTTTTGACTTCGACTTTTTTTATTTCATTTTTTATTTGATTTACAAAGGTTCACCAGCAGTTGGTACAATAACAGGTACATAAAAAGAACACACATAACAACGGGTATGTTTATATATTGTATGTATTATTAGGGAGAATGTATTTTAGTATTGTTTTTGTGATTTCCTCGTGAGAAGTATTTGCACTATCCATCGAGCTGCTCGCAAAAATTCTCTCGAATATTCGCTCGCAAAAAACAAAGGTTGTCTGTTTAGAGATTGCTTTAGCAATAAGGCCGCCTTTGCGCGCATAATTGTACTTTTTGTTATCAACTGTTTCTATTTGTGTGCAATAAAGAATTTATTATTATTGTTATTTTAAATTTCACGTCCATTTTTAAATTGTAATTTATTGTAAAATTTAATTAAATATTTATATTGTAAACTGTTTAAAAATTGTCGTTTTTGTAAAATTTGAGAAATAAAAGGTTTTATTTATTATTATTATAGGTTGGCTCGGTCCGACCGTCCGTCTGTCCGCCCACAAAGTCAGCCCCCCCCCCCCCCCCCCCCCCCCCCGGCCCCACACCAAGCCACCCACTCCCTCCAGTTTCTCCATCAAATTTGATGATCTTGGTAATAAAGAAAAACTCGAGATTTCGTTAATTTTTTGTAAGTTTTTCGACTCCAATTTGAGAGTCGGCTATTTAATAAATCTAATAAAAAAATCTTTCCTATACAAAAAAAAGTTTTCGTTTGTTTTGAGCTGTTTTACAAGACTTAAGTTAAATTCGTACAAGAGATCGCCGGCTGGCTTAAATTCGGACAGAAATCTTTAGATTTGCGTACCATTTGCTTGTTAAAAACTATGATGTGCAAAATTTTTAACCTTAGTACAGCGATATTTCATAATTTAATCTTAAATGTCATAATTAACAAAATACATTACTATAGTTTTCATGAATACGCTTTGACACCAAACGATTTATAGTATAATGTATACACACATGTATACATTATACTATAATATTACATAATTATAAATAATAATAAATATATACAAGACTATATGACACACGGACGTCTGTTCCTAAGGTAGACAACTTAATGCCTGTGTTAAAGGCCTTTAAACCGAGACATACCCAATTTGACTGTCCATCTTTAGCGGTTTACCCTTTTCAGTATCAACCAGCCTAGCAAGCTTTGATAAAAAATAAAATGAATTACAAAAAAGGATTTACTCATCTTGATTTGATAGCATTTTTGCTGACAGATTACAATTAACTATATCCAACTACTATTTAATTAAATTACTATATTATTCTCCGCCCGGATAAATGTCAATTTCTTTTTTAAATTGATTGTTGCAAAAATATGTTTTATAGCATTAAATTTTATCTCTAGGAGGTCGTGGCTTAATCAGTGGTCGGTATTTGAATAGGTTAAGTAGCTCTAACTGCGGCCGGGTGATAGACGGGTGACTCATTCTAATACGAACTCATATTTGTTATCCGACCTCCTCCATGTTTTGGAAGGCACGTAAAACTGTGGGTCCATATTAATGTCACTGAGTAATATTAGTCGTGAGATTGTAGAGATTTTAGGGGTTCCGGGGATGACGTAAGACGGCAGTCGGTCATCTTAACTCATCCCACAGCCATATCCTCTACAATCTAAGCGGACTCTGGTACTAAACCGGGATAACGCTAAGAAGAAGAAAAATTTGATTAAAATTTATTGTTTATTGTTTTGACTTATTTTAACTACCAATATATTCATTAATTTTACAAGCCGTTGACCAATTATATTACTATTATTGACGTCCACGAATGACATTTTATAGGTAGAGGCTTATGTCAGAATGATGAATAAATAAAAGACTTAATACATGATAATCACATGATAAGAGAGTTGTTAAGAAAAATGTCTCTGCAATTTATTCCTGCTGCTTACAAAGATATTTTACTTCTATCTAATTTCTTTGCAAGGTCAGTTAAATACAATTTTGAAATACATAAAACAATTCATTGTTCTATTGAAATAAAATGTTTACAGAACGTTTTGTCTCCGGGTGTGCATTCGAAATTTAAAATTGTGAATGGATGTTTGATTCAAAATGCATTCGTTCCAACAGAGAATTCTTTTCAAAGGGGATTCTGTATTCATTGAATTTTCGCTTCTGTACAACATATATTTTTATTCAATTTTCGAACATGACGTCGCACCTCTATTTTTCATCAATTTTAAATGACAATAGTGAATTCAAACTAAAATTAGCTACATAAATCACCCCAAGACTCAATTAAAGAAATATTGGAATAGTCATTACTGTTTATGCGAAACAGAAGCTGCAACATTTCAAGTTTGAATTATATATAAGAAAACTACAATTTGAGGAGGTAGTAGCTTAATCAGTGGCCGAAGGTTTTTGTACCGATGACTAGGTTAAGTAATTCTCACCGCCGCCGTGTTTTAGATGGGTGACCCATTCTCACACCGATTTCCTAATATCCGACCTCCTTCGTGTCTCGGAAGGCACTTATAACAGTGGGTTCCGATTAATATCACTGAGTGGTATTAGTCGTGAAATTGTAGGGGTTCCGGGGATGACGTCAGACGGCAAACGGCCATCTTAACTCGCCCCACCACTTCATCTGCAATATATGCGGACACTAGCACTAGACCAGGATAATACGAGATAGAAAAAGAAACTAAGGAAACTAAAATTTGAATGATAATTGCTGAGAGAGTAAACGAGAAGTAAAAAGATTTAAAAATATAGATTATAAGAACTGTTAATTTGTCTTAATGTTGGAATTCAAATCCCTCTTAGTCATATCGACTCAGGCCTTTTTATAAAAAATCGATATTTTATTTTAATCCGATAGCTTCTATTGGGGGAAAATATAATTAATTCATAAACTGTGTTGTGTATAATGTATGCTGGCATTTATATATTGTAGAGGATCTGACCTGAGCATTAGTTTATGTTAAGTTGTTATGTTAGCATTATTGCTAGCATTATAATCAGACACCCACGCGTTGTATGTAGGCAATATGACATACGCTCTAATACTCTACAAAGAGTTCCATAATATCAACATATCGAAAAGAGCATACTCATTTCTTAAAGGCCAGCAACGCATCTACAAACCTTCGGAAAGTACAATTGCATATGATTGTCAGCAGTCATTCGGTGAATCACCTGCTCGTTATTATAAGCTCTTCTTTTAAATATTAGAAAAAAATATGATCTACTTAGAAGCTATTTTATAGAATACCGTATTAATCTTTATCTAATTAAATACGCTAGATACGTTATACATTGTATGTAGTTTAAAATTTCTTTTTACAGCATGTCATTAAAGTGAATATCTTAGACGATATGAGAGATTTAACAGGCGGGGACAGAGCGGTTAGTTGGACTGTTGGTGAGGTAAACGACCAATAGATGGCGCTATGTTTTGAAATCAAATACTAAGAGTAAGCCAACATCCAAATAGGACTATGTCTGCCGGGTCCACTAGTGTTATATATAAAAGGAATTCACATATTCCGTTTATAAAGGCGTGATAACACCACGTGCATTTTTAAAGATCGAGTAACCTCACAGATTTCTGTCTGTCCTTCTAACGAAGAGCAATCGAGGTATTTAATATGAAAGTTCTCATCGTATTTGAAGCAATAGTGTAGGAAGTTCAATACAGAAGTAGCTATATAAAAGTTGTGCGTAATAATTCCGTTATAACATATTTATTTTCCAACCATTCCCGTTGCTAGTTTCACAGACTGCTGTAGGCGGTGGAAAATATTTACACTAGGGCTGTGACGTATTTCAATAAACCAATAAACTTTCTATAAAGTTTTTAATTCCGATAAACTTACTTGTTTATTTTTATATAAACAACAAGTATAAAAGACGTCAAGACGTCTCTAACGTCTAGATGTCTCATATATAAAGCTGAAGAGTTTGTTTGTTTATTTGCACGCGCTAATCTCAGGATCTACAGATCAGATTTGAAAAATTCTTTCAGTGTTAGATAGCCCATTTATTGAGGAAGGCTATACATCATCACTACAAAAACGCTATACAAAAATTTTCACCTAATTTTACGCGGATGAATTCTCGGGTAACAACTAGTAACCCATAAAATATACTCCATCCTTATCTATTAAAATGAAAAGCAATTATCCTAATTCAAAATTCAGAACAACATAGAGTTAAGTTTTCTTCATTTTATAGCAAAATGTCCCAATTTTTTTTTATATAACAAGGGTCAAACGGACAGGCAGTTCACCTCAGTGACTACCGACACCCAAGGTCATCTGCATCATCAAGGGGTTCGCAAATGCGTTGCTGGCCTTTGAGAAACCCGGACAAGCCGACACAATTCGGCTGCAGACCAAAAGAGCTGGCAACGCTGAGCTACCTCCAATTTACTAAATGTACCATTTACGCTAATGGAAGTCTTACAAAGATGCGAATAAAATGAACGTAATTAAAATGCTTTAGCAACCTCTATAGAGAAAAAGTTCATAAAGAAGGAAATATTTTGCATCGCCATGTAGGCAGTCCCGTGCAATGGTAAAAATGTATGATAAACAAGGAAATATTGTGCATTGCCATGTTGGCAGGCCTGTGCAATGCTATAAAATTTATGATAAAGAAAGAAATATAGTGCATCGCCATGTTGGCAGCCCTGTGCAAAGTTAAAAATTTATGATAAAAAAGGAAATATTGTGCATCGCCATGTCGGCAGCCCTGTGCAATGTTAAAAATGTATGAGTACTCTGAATATGCATTTCGTGCGACAAGCATTCGGTATAACCACGTAGAACCTTTGTGGCCAATTTAAATTGCGGATACGCCCCCATTATTTATGCAGGTGCCGTATGCTATACATTAACGTCTTTTTACATACCTTACAAAATAAAACAGTTTATATTTTGTAAAGTGTGTAAAAAGACGTTAATGTATAGCGTACGGTACATGCATAAATTGTATTGTCTTCAACGTATTAGGGACAGCTTAGTATAACTTATATAGAACGTAAAGAGCTACCATTAACACCAAACTTACTTAACAGGCGCGAATTTAGTCTTCATAAAAGGTGATGGGCACAGCCACTTAATTTTTGCCCGACTTTAGCCGAAATGAACTTGGTTATGATCGATATAGACTTTTTTATATATTAAGGGAAAAATGAGCCAGCTGTTCACTTAAGTCATTTCGGTAAACCGCCAGCCATGGAAATTTGCGCTATCAGTAGGCTTGCAGATGCGTTGCCGAACTTTAAAGATAGTTTTAGAAGCCGTTAACTTTCATAAACCGACCGTAACGTCAACAGTAACGTTTCGTTCGGTTTATGAAAGTTCCCGTCTTTTAAAAATGTAAAGTCACTATATGTCAGTGAAATATATGATTTTAAAGCATTATATTTGTAAGACAGGTATTGTATATACTACTATCAGGATTTCGATCTCTTCGTCACACTTTCACGGTCTATTCTCAGTAGACCGTGAAAGTGTGACGTCACAAGTTTATTAGTGTGTTGAACATGCCCATCGTGCCCATCACTGTGGATCCGCAACTGTTAACTAAGGCTGTTGTCACACTCACTCCAAGCACAAGCTTTCATGCTTAGCGGGAGGTGAAACGGAACTATTAGTCCTGTAGTTCCTAACAAATATTCCTAATGTTGTATAAAAAACTATCCTCCTTTGTATGTTCTCGTTTCCATGCGTTCGCGTTTGTCTAGACTGGCGTTGGAGAGAACGGCGCTTATCGCGATACTGATACTTAAGGCTCTATTACAGAACAAATAAAAGTACTCTGGTATTATGTTGCAAGTAATTGTGCTTTTGTATAGTAGAAAGACGACTAAAATTGCATCAACTGTTCATTCTTTATTTTTATGTTACACTTTTATGTTGAAAGTCTCACAAACCGAACGAAACGCGACAACAATACCATCACTTGACGTGACAGCATTGCCGCCACTTCACGTCGGTCTTAATCTGGTGGTACAACGGCGTTTCTTAAATTAAAATACAACTTTATCATTCATATAGCATCACTAACAATTTTGGCATCTATTGGCATGACTTTCTAAGAGAGAATCTGGTATAGATTTTCTACGCTAAATATTCAGGCCCCTGCCCTGCATTAAATAATGTAAAATTTCAACGCTTGCTTGTGTGTGTGCAGCGGTTTTGTTGTAAGCTTAAACTCAACCACGCACTGTAAGCCAATGATATTGAGGAGCTTGCGTGTTTGCGTCTACACGTTATTTTCAATGTAGAGGTGAATTTTTAGACTGAACGCACTCCACATATAATTTTTGTAACAGATTTAATGCTACAGTCACAGATCCGGGAAGATCTTGTTGGCAAGTTAAAATTGCGAGAATATAGTAATTTGTGAATAGAAGCGTAAATCGTGAATAGGCCCGAGCGCTTGCGGTTATTTTAAACTTTACATTATATAGAATGTTTACACATTCTACCCAAAAAACGTGTGTTTGGCATCTTGCAAGTTTTATTACTTTCTTCTTTAGGATTTGCATAATGAAGTTATAAACAAGCCAGCCAGACTGTTTTTTCGTCTTTAAAGCACAACCCGACCGCCTTAAATGTTATTCAAAGATATATTTATGTCATTCTGAATTTTATCTTGGGCTGTGATTGGCTATTTAGAATTGACTTCAAATTGTTCGAAATTCGAATAAGTTCGACGAGCGTGGGCGTACAGTCTAATATTCAAAATAATAAATTTAATAGGTCATAGGCTGTATGCTGCAAGTTCGTTGCCTTTTTATGTCAAAATAAAATAAATGGAAAATTGTATGAGTTTTGGCGGCAATTGTAGACGTAAAACACAGCGCTGTTTTTATAAATATTATAAAGAGGCTGAATAACGATCCGCTAGATTGTTAATACGTATTTAATAAAAGAAATTAGATCAAACAGGAGGTTGTCCATTGGACTTTATGATTTTCTTATCTTGTATATTAGTCGATAGTTTCGCCAGTTGGGGACCTATTGTAAAAACAGCTGAGCAGCTGTTTTTTTACTGCAGCTTATAGGCGTTAAAAATTTACAAGCCAAAGTTTTACGTGCTGCTTCACCAGAGATGCAAAAGAGATCTAAATCATTATAACCATTATAATTTTCCGCGGACGAAGTAGCGGGAAACAACTAGTAAATATAAAATATCATGAAAAAGTATCAGCAAATAGTTCTCATATATCACTTTCTTACCCATTTCATTTTCTATGTACAGTAAAGGATGCTTAAGCACTTTTATGTGTCTCGAACACAACCGTAAGTGTTAGAATCCTCCGCATGTCTAGACAAACGGATAGAATCCAAAATAAACAACTCTATCTCGGGTATCCTTTTATCATCCCTGAGCGCTCTATAGCTTCGCATTACATTCAACTTGATAAAA
The DNA here is from genome assembly GCA_024363005.1 of Charaxes varanes. NCBI lineage: Eukaryota > Metazoa > Arthropoda > Insecta > Lepidoptera > Nymphalidae > Charaxes > Charaxes varanes. The sequence continues at coordinate 5,695,304 of JANCMC010021608.1, forward strand.
AAATATCTGAAATCTTCAACCACATTTTTTTGTCCTCTAAACCAGGGTTTTATATATTATGTCATTAGGATGTAGATAAATACTACTTACTTTTATATGAAAATCGTAATATTATTTAAAACAAAGAAAATAACAGTCATCTTTTGAGCGCTATCCCGGACAAGTACCAGGGTCTCATATAGTTGTAGAGGATGTGGCTCTGGGGAGAGTAAAAATAACTTTCTGCCGTCTGACGTCACAATATTTACAATTTTCAATGGTATCGATTGATTATCGATGGCCATCATGGTAATGATGGCCATACCCACGACGGTGAATCGGCGCCTGATTCCTCGAAGAATTTTGTTTTTTTTTTCTTTTTAAATGAATATTAGGAAAACTTTTTAGGTATGTCCAATATTCCCTTTTCCCCTTCTACTAAGCTTAAATTAAAAACTTGTATTTAGTGGTTACGACAATACCCCAACGGCGGTGGAGTTTGAACCGGGTACCTTGTGGATTTCAGTCCATACCTTATACCGTTGAGGCTGTTGGCCAAACAGCTGCTAGCGTTCGACTTCAGCAAGTATTTTCATAGTCTGTTCAAGTCATGTGTACTCAGTAAAACAAATTAAATTTAATTACGAATTCTTTGTTTTCACAACATAGAAAACAATCCGAACTAAGTCGTTAATTAAAACTCTATCTAACTGTTGAGTCCTGTTTGGGTCTACTTAATTTCTTTATTATTTTTTACTTGAGCTTACAACTTACACCGCTTAACTTAGTTACCTCGACGTCCCAGTCTGTTTCTTTTGTATGAAGCTTTGACTGAAATAAGAATAGCTGAAAAGAAGTATTATACATGTTTCTAAAAAACTTCTCTGACAGAGAAATGAAAGTTTTTGATTGGATAAATTAATTTATTTTATCGTAATTGTTTTGGATAAAAATATAATTGGTAGAGCCTCAATTGCGCCGCAAGATACCCGGTTCAACGCCGTTGGAGTATTGTCGCACCCACTCCTAATATAAGCTTTTAATTTAAGCTTTGTAGGAGGGGAAAAGGGAATATTAGACATACCTAAAAAGTATTCCTAATATTCTATAGAAAAAAAAATTAAAATACACATTACCCCATTTTTTTAAGAGAAGGTCGTATGATTCCATGTTGATACTAAGAGCATGCTAAAAATTCATTAGGAAAAACATTTTGAGCGAAATCAAACATCAACTTTTCTAGTTATTTAATAAATGTATCAGATACGGAACCCTTCTAAATATATAAGCGTGTCTTGCGACGCTTTGGCCACTTTATTCATTTTATTAAAAGAATCTTAGCAATACTTTTAAAGGTATGTTTAATATTCCAGTTTCCCATTCTATTAAGCTTAAATAAAAGCTTGTGTTAGCTGAGGGTGCGGCAATACCCCATAGGCGTCGGAGTTTGAACCGGATACCGAGCGGATTTCATTCCATTCCTCCTACCACTAAACTATTGAGGCTCTAATGATAAAATAAAAATTAGTTTTAGTATCAAGGGCTGTTTCTCTGCTGCTATTTAGTTAATATATCATTTTTTAGTTTGATCATTGTTTCTTAACAATCCTCCAATGGACTTACTCTTTCCATCATCCCCATAAAATCCGGCTTCCCGCAGAAAATCTGACTTCCCCAAGAAAATCTTACTTCTCCCAGAAAATCTGACTTCCCCAGAAAATCTGATTTCCCCCAGAAAATGGTCTGTCGCTTATGCTTATAAGAGTTTGAAAAATCTATAAACCCTAAATGTGTCTTAAAGGATGTCTACTATTCATAAACTACTTACCTGACAAATTTTATCTTTGTACGTCCCGCGTACGTTTTCGATATTCTGTAATAGGTGACCTTTCGCTTTTATACAAATAGATTAAACCGCATAATACCATAGACTAAACCCAATTAAATGCACAATTTTAATTAACCAAAAACAGTTCGTGTAATGTTTAATAAGCGCATAAATAACCGACATTCGGAGGCGATGTGCAGTCGACATGGGAAGCGAGCACGTGACCGGAAGTACGCAATCCAAGATGGCGGCCCGAGTTACGAAATGTAACTGTGTTTATGTGTGGGTGTGCGTCTCTACGTAGGTGAAGTTTGACACAGAATATTGCAAGAAACAGTAATTTCCTATAATAAATACGTTATAGGTCAGATACGCAATTTGTTTTTGTCAGCTTTCTAATACGCGAAACCACTATCAAAACCTGATCAGTTACTTGATTTTTCCTTGATGTTTATTTCTATCTATTTATATAATTGTTAGGAACGTACTTTATTATACAGAGAGGATATATATAGCTTAAAAGCCCGCCGACATTTGAGTCGATCGCTAGGTTAAGCTGTTATTACCGCGGCCGGGTAATGGATGGGTGACCCATTCGAATGCTGGTTTTTCTTTCAAATATCCCACCCTTATTCTGATTCGGAAGTCGCGCAAAAACATAATAAAATTTTTAGTTAAATAAATCTCGAATTTAAAAGAGCTAATTAATTAATAACCTTGCGAGTATTACTGATGCAATGCTCTCCAGCGAGGCAGGACGGTTGTAGCCTCCTTCAGTGATAGCGTCATATCGGTAAAGGAGGCACATGAGAGGAAGAGGGAGAAGGACCTGAGGCTCCCCTGCAGAAGGAGGAGAACGGGAAAAAGACGTCAGTTTGCGGGTCTCCTCCCGTCGCCTTGATATCATAGAGTGATCTCGAATATTTCATCCGGGGCATCGGAGAGGCATGCGACAGCGAGCTTCTGGTGCCCTATTTCGTGGATGGTGAGGGCCCCGCTGTGTTTTAGGGGGTATACTAAGCAAAGCTAATGAGTCCCACACCCCCGTTCGCAAAGGGCTTTCATTTCTGTTGTATCGATAATTTTGCATTTAGTTTTTGTACCGCATAATATTGTAAGTAAAAATTTTAACTGCCGTTCATTTAATTGGCACCCTTAATATTTTAAAGAACAAAGGCCCCTCCGTGGAGGTCTATAATGACCTCTTTTATTTTCATGTTCCCATCAAAATCGAATGCAATTAATGTGTAACCGATTTATGTCTATTTCTGATAGGTAACGTAAGTAATACAGTTACACATATCTGATGATTACCTCGCCGTTAAATTGTTATATAACATTAGCGGACCCGGCAGACGTTGTCTTGCTAGATTTATGGTCAGAAAAAGGGTCCATAATGAACATAATCTACTGATAGTATTCCGAAGTTACGTCGAATTTTTGCGTTTTTAGTATTTTTTATATATTCTTTTCAGTTCTTTTTTTCTTTAATATTTGATGATTTATTAAACCTTCCAAGAAATAATGATCATAAAACAAGGACTGGGCTAAAATAGGCCTAGCCGTTATTGAGTTACAGCGAGAAACGTACTTAATTTAGGTTACATACTGACATCAATTCCTCTGCAAACCATCTACGAACCTCTTCGAGTATGTACACAGAATTTTGTCCAGCGGTCTGGGAGGGGTAGGGTGACAAATGCTTGAACAGTCGATTTTTATATACATTATAAACCTATATAAACATACAACACTCCTATCTAAAAGTGTGTGTTATCAACAACCTTATTATCAGAAAATTAATACTGTAACCCCCCCTATAACGCGGTAGATATATTCCGCGTTATAGGAGGGTATTCAAAAACGAGTTGCAGGTTTATTCTCGTACAACACACTTGTACGACTCCGAATGCGCATAATATATTGTCATATATTTTATAATAGTATAGAATAATATTAATGCCTTATACGAGTAACGTATTATAGACAGAAATACGGATACGGAGATTACAGTAAAGAAAGGGTACAGTAACAAGCCTTAAGAGTTCTTAATGATTACAAAATAAGAATTTAAACAATTATTTCGAAATCTTTCAGCGGAAACTCGAACACAGCGAAAATTAAAATCTTAGCGCCGCGCTGCTTTAAAACTTTCAAAACTAGCGAAGATTGCGAACGAAATCCGAACAAAAGTTGCTTATTAACACTTCTTATAAAGGGAACAAGAACGCAGTTAAAGAGAATTATTAAGAATTGCTCGGTATTTGTGGAAGCGCTTAATTTCAAAAGGGAACTGTTTATTTATACTCTGCGAACAACGTTGAAAGAATACCACAGGCTTTCGTTAAAATCGGTATTTACATGATGTATCCCGGTTAGGAAGTCAGAAACACGCTCCTTGCGTTATGTTACTATACAGTATACAACATCTGTATCTTCTTCACTAATTTTATATCATTGCGATGTAGGTTTGTTCGTTGTCTGATTATTTAACCCCTAAAAAAAATTCGCATACCCTATGTTAGGGGTACATGAAAAAAATTAGGGCAACTTTCATCAATGCAAGCGAAGCCAAATGTATTCGTATCATATTTTATAAAATTGTTTTAATACCGTAAATCATCAATAATTTTCATTGAATCCTATAAGAAGATCAGAGATTGAGGAAGAGAGATAAATAATATAAAAAACAAAGAAATGTCACAAAAAGAGGAACTTTGTACGTGCGTCCCAGTAAATTTTGTATCTTTAGGTTTGAATTGGACTAGATACAGTCGGCCTCATTTCGAGTCTTCGGGATAAAAATGACAATCTTACAAATAAGTTCGTTCTGATACTCACTGACCTGTGAGCCTGAGAAATATTAGCTCGGCCTGTCTACAAGATCTTAGCCTATATCTCTATTATTACTACAGAAAAAAGCCGAGAGTAAATATATACATATACAAGATATCCTATGCATTTAAGATGAATGAGTCATCATCATCATTAGCCTTTGTATCTTTTACAAATGATTGTTTTTGGCCGCATTGTACATCTGCGTTGATATCAGTACAAACAAATCCTAGATCGCCAAGAACGGAAACAACAAGAGCACACGAATACGGACGAATCAGTAAGCAACCTGTTTTACCTAATATAACTTCAGCCGCATAGAACTTCATCTCCGCCTCGTTGAAGACGCCATGTTGAGACAGGTGGTAGTGAAGATCCCCTCCGTTCATGAGGTCCAGTATGAAGCAGAGCTTGTCGGGTGTGTGAAAAGCGTACGTCATACACACGATGAATGGGCAATCCACCTGCAACAATTGTAACGTACTCATAATTATGCGGAATTAACGTATGGAGACGTCAACGCATTCTCTTTTGGTTTTCACGGTGAATCATAATATTGCTGGATTTCCTTAAAACCCACGGCATACACAACACTTGTTTCATCACATATTGTGGTGCGGCACTTTTAACTGAGTTTCCCGCGCCACACGCAGTCATGAAACCAGTGTTCAAATATCTGAAGATGGTTTTGGTGACGGCCCTCTAAGGTTCGAGCGGGTAAGTAACGTTTCTAAGAAATGACGAGGAGCGCGCGTGATAGCGGACGATTGTGGGGAATGGGATGAAGAGCTCGGGAAACAGGCACATCTGAGGACCGAGGCCAGGCCGATGCCACGCCGTTTTACCATCACTTCGAGAAGCGACCCACCCGCGACAGTCCATTCCGTTTTATACATTAGACTTTATAATTTGTGTCATAATTTTTACATTGTTTATTATATACCTTTTATACGGTCCACTAATCTTTCATTTATGATCAACACAAAAACAAACAAAATGAAATTGCACTCTTTCTGCGTCTATTAAATGTCAAGTTTAAAGTAAATCTATTTAAATTTCATGGGATTTTCAATGTAAAATAAAGCAACAATTATTACACATACTTGTATAATTGTGAATTATTCACATTACGCACTTTTTTAGTGATATTATATATATTTTTTTAATATACTGGACTAAATGACACACGGACGTCTGTTCCTGTGGTGGACAACTTAATTTCTGTGTTATAGATAACAGACGCCTGTTACAGACAAACATTTTTCTTTTTGTAGAAATATATAAATACATACATATATATAGATAATACGCATAGACTCGAGGCGGGAATCGAAACCATGACCCTCGATGCAGAAGGCACAATCACTGCCTACTGTGCCAACGGGACAGTCGAACCTTTTAAATAGATCTACTAGCATGAATTATTAAAGAAATCCTTATTACTTGTAGTGGTCGATGGCATGAGCACAGTCCACGTTGTACCACCAGTCGCATGCGAACTTGGTCTGGTCGAAGAGTGTACCGTTGGTGCAGAGGAACGCGGCTCCCTGGTGACCTTCACGACCGTCGTGGCAAACGTGGTACGCCTGAAACCAAATTTTATACCAAAATTAGGGTTTCAACTCTGAACTTGTAATATCTTTGAGTCCAAAACTGAAGCGTAGAAAACGGAAAAAATTAATTTCATTACAATTTATACGCCATTTGTGTCACCCACTGAATCTCCAACCTGGACATGATGTTGTGGTAGATAGGCAAATATATCAAACTAGCTCTGCCAACGATTTCTTCCTCGTAAAATTAGATTAAAAAAAAAACAGATTCAATTTTAGCGTGATGAATTACAGCCTATAGCCTTCCTTGATAAATGTGCTATCTAACACTAAAATATTTTTTAAAATCGGACCAGTAGCTCCTGAGATTAGCGCGTTCAAGTAAAAACCAAAAAACTTCAGCTTTATATATTAGTAAAGCCTATATAGAATATCATATTCCATGACGCATCAAGTGATCACAGACTGGTGGAAGTGTATTCGAGACACTTAAAATTTTAAATGTGTGGTTTAAATACATTTCAAAATAAAATGACCAAAAGCATGTTTTTTTTCTGGCCATTTCTTCTTCTTCTTCTTCTTCCCCTTTTCCCAACTTTATTTGGGGTCGGGCCTTCTTGTGCGCTTGCGCCAAGATTTTTTATCTTGGGTTGTCCATTTGGAGATGTTTTTTTTCTTCAAGTCCATAACACAGGCATTAAGTTGTCTACCTTAGGAACAGACGTCCGTGTGTCATATAGACCTGTATATATTTATTTATTTGTTAAAAAAAAATATATTTGATCTTGTAACTTAGTTCAGCTCTAGCTCAGTCTTGTAACTTAAATTCTGGGTTTAATACCTTTTGGTACGATTGAAATAGTTAATTGTTATGTATTTGAAGACGACTGCATCTTTATATATTGTACTGAAACAAATTAAAAATATCCGTAGTTATATATTTCTGTAATTCTGTAATTTATTCGTAAAAAAGAAACAAAATCATTCTTCATTATTAACTAAGAGTCATATCGCACGCTTAATGTAAAACTGACGGATTACGTTTTAGGTCTAAAGTCAGTTAATAATACAGACAGCTTCTTTTCCGCGTCCTCTATCGGCCAATTTAAGAATTATTTATATCCAACACAGAGGTACAACAATTTTTGTCTTTTTAACTGAAATAATTTTTTACTTAAAAATAGGGGTTAGGCCGCCGGGAACTCTCACAAACCGAACGAAACTTAAAGTGAATATAAATTTGTATCATACACTTTACCCTAGAAGGGGGTTTTCAAAGGTAATTCATTAATTAAATAGAATATATCTATAATTTAATAATTAATTTAATAATATATTATCGATTCAGTGACAAACTATGACCTATTTAAGATTATTATTGTATTTTATATAATTAATTTAATTACTTAACTATTGTTCTTTGGAACTTGTAAAAATTGTCTTGTAAGTGTAATTATATTATAATTATATTATAAGTATTATAAGTATCCAAGTTCTCCCTCCTATTTGAAAGAGAGGTTTGAGTTTTTCGGGTTACGCAATAAATTTCTGCGCTCTTCTTATAGCCTAAAGTTTAGATTGCCTGAACAAAAATCTAAATTTTTTAAACATTCTTTTACTGTGCAGGCAATCAAGTTGTGGAATGCGTTACCTGATAAAATACAAAGATCTCAATCTTTGGACCGAAATCAGTCCAGCCGTTCTGGCGATTACCCGGACCAAACAGACAGGCAAAATTTTTTAAATGGTCTTTTTGTTATGGGTATATGCAATTAGTAAAAGAATTTAATCTCGACATTACAAACAGATACTTCAATTTTGTTTATATGTATTAATTTATACGTAAGTTATTATAAATTTTAAATTTTTTTAATACACCTACAAGATTGAATTAAAGTAGCAATTAAGTTTCGACGCTCGGCCTTCTACCATTAAATTATTGTGAGTTCTAACATCCTCTAATTCGGCACAAACAATCACTGCAGACAAATAACTTATTCGATTTCATCGAATGGCCAAAAAACTATTTCATTTAATTGGTTCCTTTGATTAATTGGTAGCGCTGGCTGCAGAGGTGGCGCAGTTCGTTAGTCTAGATAGCAGGACGATTCCATTTTATTGTCTTTGACCTCGTTTTACTATTTTCTACCTACAAATGTCTAGACACACACATAGAATTCCTTTTCTCGCTGCTGCTTCAGTTCGACGCTAAAAAAGGTTCTTAACTTAAATTAAGCAGTTCACAAATTGTATGAATTTATTAGCTGTGTTCACAATTACGTCCGCGTAAAATTAGGTATAAAAATAGATTCAATTTTCGCTTGATATAGCCTAGAGTCTTCCTCGATAAATTGACTTTCTAAGACTGAAATAATTTTTCAAATCGGACCAGTAGTTCCTGAGATTAGCACGTTCAAACAAACAAACCCTTCAGCTTTATATATTAGTATAGATATATGGTCATACACGTTAAAAATAACCGTCCTTTAGAACAGTTATATTGCCTTCTTTAGGGATAGACAATCATGTGTGTGATTACAATTTTTTTTTTTCAAAAACAGAAAATCGACAGTTTCGAATGCCTAAAACAATGGCTTCTGTGCTTTATTTAATTACACTTTACCTTCTGAAATAAAATTGACTTTAAGACCAGATCGAATTCTTTACGTCAGCCAAGAAATTAAAAGCTTGTATTAGGAGTGGGTGCGACAATATCCCAACGGCGGTGGGGTTTGAACCGGGTACCTTGCGGATCTCAGTCCATACCTTATACCGTTGAGCTATTGAGGCTCTCGTTTTGCTCTCTTTTATTGCTAGGTGTGTTCTGAAAAATTCCCCCATTGTTAATTTCTTATCTGAACAACAATGCAGCGGAAGTACGTACCTACGCATCAACTATCTTCATAATATCAAAGTATGATGAATGTAACCTACTTTAATCGTATAAATAGTTACGAAACAATTATCGTATATTAAAACTAGCGGACGTTGTCCTGACCGAGAATTGGGTGTATATAATATTTACTACAGCCTATTATAAAGCTTTATTGTTCGCAATGTTACAAGTACATCGTAAACTTAATTAGAGGTAGCGTCATGCAGTACCTCTTTCTCACATGAGATCGGCGTGAAGTGGCGGCAATGCTGTCACGTCTAGTGATGGTGTTGTTGTCGCAAAAGTCCAGCTAATAGTTTATTTTATACTGATCATTTATCATTTTCTTATAAATAAATATGTATTTAAAATAACACAGGCTGTAATTGGGTAGGTTGAGTGCGAAAATAAAGCACTTTTTACTTTTAATATCAATCAATTCACATTTATTCTTGATGTTTGCAAAGTCTGTTTAATTTTTTTTTTTTTAAACTTGATATAGGTTTTCTTTTACCTGTGTTATAAGAAGTGTATTACATTTTTTTTTTTTAAATTAAGTTGCATCTAATTAGAGGTTCAACCCCTAATTAAGTTAATATATATAATATTTAAAGACGAAAACATTCCCTAAGGATGTTAAACATTCCATTCTCTTGAACACTAGGTATATTTTATATAGTCAAATGTAAGGACTGTAGTGGACCTACCCCAAAATGTACCAATGAAATGCATGCAATGCTTTATATTGATATTTATGTGGGGATAGGTTGTGTATTGCAATTAGAATGTTTGCCCCAGTAAATCGGTTGAAGCGCTTTGATACCCTTTATCACTGACGTTGATAGGCTCAATAAGGTCGTTCGCTGAGAATTTAGTATGGATTTTTGCTTCTGCGTTTCCAGCGAGAATGGCGCTGTGAAATTTTATGACAATTTTAATTTTTACTACACGGATCCGCTAGTGTTTGGTAGTTTCGATTAAGCCTTTTATTGTGTATGCGAAATATTAATATATCCATATTTAACTGTAATGATTTGTAATATAATTATAACATAATAGCCCAAGAACGAAAAATGTACAAAAGAGAAAAGACCTCTATATAGCAGTAGGATATCGTTGGCTGTGGTTGAAAGTGCTAAAACTTGCTTAGAAATATATCTGTTATTTAAACCATAATTGTTTTTCAAATTGAAATTCAAAGGATATTTTATTCAAGTAAATTTTTACAAGCTGTCAAATATTTTAAAAGCTACCACTGATTCGGAAGAGTCGACCCACGAGAAGAATCAGCGAGAATAAAATAAATGATTTACTAATTGGATTCTCTTTGCTCTCTTCATAGTTTTTAAACGTACATTCAAACTAGAAGGATATATAGGTTAGAATTGTTGTTATCGGCATCTGTTTTCTTATTCCTCCTGCCTTTACTCAACGTTACGTACGGTCGTCACCAGAGGGCATAGCACAAACATTCTCGATAGTTTTACTTATTTTTACGTTCGAAACGAAACGTCATGTGGAGGTTCGTGCTTCTATGTTACACAACTTACATGGTCGTAACGTCTACGATTCGATACGTGCAGGTTGATTACATTCGTGGTAGCAATATTCAGCAAGTAACTTGTGTAAAACGGTAGCATTAATGTTTCATTTGACGTTCGGTTTAGAACGTAAAAGTAAGTAAAACTATCGAGAACGTTCGTTCTAGGCACTCAGATGTCTTCGTTTTCCACTCCATAATATCACTCGTGGCCTTAGAATTTACTCCTTTCTTGCTCATATCTCCATTTACAGATTACACAGAAACATTAATCAAGACCCACTGTTTTACGTGCCTTCCGAAACACTGAGAGGGTCGGATATATGAAAACCAGTGTTAGAATTGGTCACCCACCCATCACTCGGCCGCGGTAAAGGCCACCTCAAGATTTGTAACTATGTATATTGAATAATACTATCTGCAAGCAGGAGGAGCTAATGCTTGCTTCTAATGAAGCGTTCAATGTAACCGCGTTCTGGGCCGTAACAATTTAATAAGAAAAATAAAAAATATATTGAATTAAAAAAAACAACAACGTTTTTGCGGACGAATCAATAAGAAGAGTGCTTAAAGTAAGTCCTCATTCGCACGAGAACTTTTTTACCGGTGATTAAAAAACCATTCAAATAGAACATATGAACTACCAAATTTTTGTTCACACGGCAGCGCTTTTTGATCGAGCAATGTTCTAATTTCAACGCTATACAAATGCGTATACGGTATATTTTCGTATCGACGAAGCTGAAGAAGTGCCAACGCCGAAATTTAACGAAACGCTCGTGCGAATGAGGGCTTATGAAATTTATCAATAATTTTATTAAGAAGAAGAAGAGGGCTTATGCTTTGGTTACCTTAGTTTGTTTCAACTGTTGCATTAGTTCATCTCTCTCTTTCTCCAACTGCGATATCTTCTCTTCGTTCTCTCGTAGGCTGTTGCTGTCCAACATCTCCTTATTGTTTGCCAAAATAGCCTGCACTACTGATGCTTTGATGGCCATCGCTCGGTTAAGCTCTTGCAATTCTTGGTTTAGTAAAACCTAAAAATGTAATAATCAAACGATGAAATCAAGGGTCTACTAACTTCTACCCGTGACTTCGTCCGCCTTAATATTAAACTTTTGCGATGGCTCTCTAGCTCTTAGACCTCCTTAATTTAATCCTCTCTAAAAATCCGCTCTTTGCGGTTGTCTACTAATTATAAACTACCTCCTTCTGGCCAAATTTCATCTTTGTACGTCCCGTGGTTCTTTCGGTACCAATTTTTGAAAATTGCGCAGACGGAGGAATATTAAATTATACAGTTCACATAGAGGAGGGTATGCGAATGCTATTATTTATATAAAATAAGCAGTATCAAATACATTAAATTGTTAAAAAAATAACTCACGCACACCAATTCTAAACGATTTACACACACTTGTATACATTTTATCATAGGATACTGTGACATACTTTAGTCATGACAACCATCACAATATACAAATAGATTTTGTTAATTGTGACGTTTAATGTCTTAAATTGTCAAATAGTGTTACGAATGTTATTAAGAATAAAAAAAAATTGCATAGCTTTAAATCAGCATATGGTGCGCAAATGTAAAGATTTGAGGACGAATGCCGACCAACAGGCGATCGCTAGTTTACCGAAATACTTTAACTGAAAAATCCATATGTAGTGCTAAAATAGTTTTGATATGTTGATACACAATTCAATTACATTTATATTATAAATTGGAGTGTAGTTAATATTATAATAATATTACCTGTCCCATAGCTCTCTTTTCTTCCTCCAAGACAGCTTGGTCTTCGTTCAGGACAACGCCTTCATCTGTCTTTTCACCGTCAACGTCCTCTTTGATAAACGAGAGCTTGATTTCGTGATCAATCAATTCCTCATTCGTCTTCAAATTAACAGACTGCAGATCTTCTAGCCTTGTTTTAATTTCTTTCAAATAATCCATAACATTAGTCTTTTGCACGTTTTCATCTTGAGAATTTTCCGTAGTGTTCAAATTTTCAATAGTCTGATTGCATTGTTCTGTCAGCTCGTTCAGTTTTCTTTCGATTTTATCTTTCGCCGCCTCAGCCAAAAGTGCCTTTTCACACAAGTTTGTGTTCTCTATCAACATGTTACCGAGATGTTCGGTGACCTGTTTGTGCTTCTTGAGAAGCTCTGAGTATCTCGCTTTAACAGCATCGAGTTCTTCTTGTAATTGTTCAGTGCTCTCTTCAGTAACGGGGGGTAACTTACCCACTAATTGCAGTCTGAGTTCATTGACTAAGTTATTTAACCTAGAATGTAACGAAAATATATTTATAGCAAAAATAAGGCAGGGCAGGGTCCGAGTTATATGTTTAAATTTTATTAGTTATCCAAACTTCTGACTTATTTATAGACACACACATACACATTACTTTGAAACACTCACTACGCACACACTCATTATCAAGTACAAATATACATATTAAGCATCACATACACACTACATACAAGACCTTCATATCTTTAATAGCATTTTAATTTCCAATTTTTTCCTTATATTGTAACAGTATAACATTTTCACTTAGTTTCAATATGTTAAGCCTAAATAATGTAAGTCCATTATGGCCTATGATAGGATTAAATTGTATGTAAAACTTGTTTTTGTGATATACTGTGGACTTTATGTATGTAAATAAATATAAAGGTGGGTTTAGATTAAACGAACATAGAGCAAGAGCTAGAACAAGAGCATTCTTTGTCGATCTTTTAGTGTAAAAGAAAGCGCCTCCTTAGCATTTACACTAAAATATCAACAAGCAAAAACCCAGAATAATAATTATAATTTTTGTAGACGACAACGACAGTATGCTCTAAGTCTGTTTAAACTAAAATAATTTGATAGAGAAGTGCTATAATTGGTATTCGTTCGTCTGATGTAACGTTTTCATCGTGAGAATTTTAACCTTTAAACGTTTCAATAATATTTTTAAAGTATATTTTATTTCAAGTATACATATTATATATTCAAATGTAACCAGGTAATGGAGATACAACATATGGGCTACAAAATTGGTCTCTTGTCGTTCAACCGAAATTAAAGTATTATAAGTACACTTGAATCGTTAGAACTTGCTTAAATCAGATTAAAAAATAACCTACTAAGTATTAATAATAAACCCAAATTTCCTGTATAGTACAAAATATTTTATATATTTTGAGTATGGACACTAGAAAATTAAAGTTTTCTATCTTTACATTCTACTAATGTGCATGCTTGACGCTCTTTCTCGGAAAACTACTGAATGGATTTTAATAAAACTTTAACATAATATAGTTTAAACATCAGAATAAAACATAGGCTACAAAATATAAAGATATTATGTAAATTGACTAAAATATAATGACAAATGTCATGTAAGTAGGAAAAAAATTCTGCCATCTGCGAGCTATGCTGGCGTGCGCTGCAAAAAACGTTACAGTTTCACGTACATACATAGAGTATGTTTATCTTAAATAGTTTATTTAAAAAATCCAGCGAAAGCATATATATCTATCTTTCATGCTTAAGCCATTAACGCCAAAATAAAAAAAAACCATTATGGAATGGGGACAATATTATGGAAGAGAATGTAGTAAATAGTAAGTAACCCAATGTTCGGGCATGACAACGTCTGCCGAGTCCACTAGTATACTATAAAACAATGTTGCGTCCCATTCTGTTTCGCTTAGATCTTTCAAACGGATCAAAAGGAAGATTTATATGTATAATACGAGACACATTTATATCTACAATATTGCGGGATGGGTGGTAAGTATTATGTAAGTCAAAGTCAAAATCGTTTATTCATATAGACTTTTTTATAAGCACTTATGAACGTAATATGTATAATGTTAATATATACTTTTTTTAAATCATTTAACAAGTCGGTGATAAAATTTACGACTTAAAAGGTAAGTCTACAAGGGTTCCTCGCGCCCTGCACTGAGAAGAGCCCGCAACAAACTCAGTCGGGTAATTTTTTTGCTATTACCATTTTTCACAATAATTCAGATTTGGTTAGAGAAATTTATTCCCAAGCATTATCATCATTCAAATAATCTTAACGATCTTCCCCCAGAGGTTTTTCCTGCGTCCTATAATATCGACGCCTTTAAAAACTGCGTGTACAGGCTTCTTCGAGGCACGCGGCGGGGGTGGGGGGCGGAGGGAAGAGCGTTGTGAGATGGTGGGGCGCGTGGGGGTAAGGGGGGGGGGGGGGGGGGGGGGGGGGGGGGGTCTTTAGATGTGGTAAATAAGACATTTGAATATATGTATTCTGAATAAAATAAAAAATGCAGCTTACCTTTAGCCGCCTGCATTTCTAAAGTCATAGTTTCAAGGCCGCGGGGTCCGCCCGTGGCCTTTACTGTCTTCTCATGTGATTCCATTTTCGAAATCAGTTTTTTCCTTTAAAGACACTTTTACTGACGTCTTTCTGGTTACGTAAAACCAAAACTTGATTTTTATTACTGTAACAACAGTAAAAATTACTAAGACGAAATTTAAATTTTATATTGGATCTATTTTGAAGAGTTAATTAATTAGCCTAAAACTACATATCTACTTGCAAATCCTTTGATTCCATTGAACGAGTGCTCGGGGGAATTCTGTCCTCAAGGCGTAAGAGACAGCGATTGGCTATAGTCCTACATCAGCGTATTTCCCAAGCCAAATCGTGCGTGCCTCCACATTTGTTCCAAACGAAAATTCTACTTACGTCGTACGCAATAATGCAGAGTCAGTGTAGCGTTAACAAAATAAGTATCAGGCTTTTAGGTACACGGGATAGATTCTGCCCTAGAATATTTTGAATTCTTACTTTAATGGAATGGTTAAATTAAATTGTTTTTGACGAATAATTTAAGTATTGTAGACAATTGCATATATTTATACGAATACTTTCAAAACTAAATTCAGAAGTAAACACAAAAGTTAATTACGATTTAAAGTATCTAAATTTTTTTCATAATTTGTTGACTTTTATACATTTTTTTAAATAATGTCAAACTGTACCTTTACTCTTAAATGGACACAGAAATAAATTTCTACTTATTAGTAGAGTAAAGTTATTACTCTACAGAAACATTAACTTACACTTGAAGTTCCGAGCGAATTATGTAGACTTATTTAAAATCAATTTGTAATCCTATGTTTGGTAAAAGGCTAATCTAGGCCGGACCTATTTTATTATAAGGAAAAATTTTGGCTTATTTAATGTGAACAAAAAAACTGTCGTCCTAAACAAAAAGTAATAAGACTCAAAATTGAATAAAAGCTAATCGTCTTAATACATACAAATTACGCGTCACGTTGTATATCCGCGATGGACGCCTAAACTATTAAATCGCAAACGACATTCGACCATAGCGTGGCAAAACAATTTCTTGGTCGACTGTACACATTCTTATGTTTTAATTTACGTTATGTATATATTTTTTTCTGTTATTTTTGTGTACAATGAAGTGATCTAAAAAACTGTTTTACTATTTTTATTTACGTTTTTCCATGAGTTATCTCCGCGTATCTCAATTCAATGGGACTTTTTTAAACACCAAGCAAAGCCGCGTTCAACAGCTAGGTTTGCAACAGAGGAAAAATCAGTTTATTATTTGTTTTAGCCTAACATGTTTTGGTCCGGTAATAAAAATAAAACTTAATACTGAAGTAAAAATATTTGAAATAAACACCCTTTTTGACCACATATTTGTATGGACTAACTACCATACAAGTATGTGTTATTAAAGTGCGAAATAAAAACAATGAGTAATTTGTCTCTATCAAAATGAAGGACTTATTATAAATATTAAGTTTTATTTGCATTACGCAAAATTAATCGTCTATCACATGGTGTGCATATTTAATATAAATCTTGAGAATCCTCTTTAAATACAATATAAGTTATAAAATGGTAGTTTTCGTGGGATCGAGAAAAAATTGATGTATAATTATTTATTTTAGTATTACACTTCATTAATAGTATGTTCATTTCACTTAGTTTTTTGTCCGTTTTGTTGGGTTACGTCAATGTAATTTAAATAAACAACAACAGCATAAATGAACTAATAAAGCGGTGTTCGTGGTAACAAGCAAAGGCTGTTTAAATATTGGTCTACAGGATTATTAGGTTGGAGCCCGATGTCGAAGCGGTTACGGTATGAGTGATGCAAAAATAAAATTTATCACCAAATGTTATAATAATGATTTTTAAAAAAATGTATTATTTTTATACACATGACGTTGATCATTAATCAACGGTGATTCATTTAAGAATAGAACAGTTCTTTATTGTATTATCAGATTTTACCAAAAGTTTATCTTAACTAGAAAACAAAATGGTTGCCTTGGCACAAATAACAATATGAAAAAATGGTCACCCTTTTTCATATAAAAAATAGTAATAAATATAGAGGACTTCTTTAGGCACGTCTGAAATTTTTTTAGATGGGAAAAAAACCATTTTGAATTCCCGTCATGGTCACCGAACACTTTCAATGGGCTATAAATATTTATTTTATACGTTTCATTATACACCACAAAAGAAATTAACACATAAGAAAGGGGAACAAAAAAAAACGAATCAAAACTGTGGTTCCCGTACGGCCTTCTTTAGTCATCGTCCGGCTTTACATGGTATTACATTAATATTACTGTTTCCGTGATAAACGTAAAGTATGAAGACTCGAGTATTACGACTTGGAAAATCAAACAAAGGTAAAGAACATTACGAGGGGAATGTGCCGTTGCTAACAAGACTTTGGATTTACGGATCTTCGTTTCCTTGCCAGTAAATAAATAGATAGAAACAATTTCAATACCACTTTCTGTCAGTTAAAAAAAATTAAATAAAAGCCTTAATCAACTTTATTTCGTTAGTTATTTAAACTTAATTGCACACATAGGAAAAGAATACAATGGTAAGAAAATATTGCAACGTCAAGTCCAAAGTGCGGCAAAGGCGGTCTTATCGCTTAAAGCGATCTCTGACAGACAACCTAGGCAAGAGAGGATTTAAGAATCGGAAAGGGTAGTGCTAAAAACAACTAAGTGTATAAAAGTAACATAATATACATAATAATAAATGAAATAAATATGAACATAGGTGATGATATATATAAAATAAATACTACATAAATTTAAAACTTCTATCGTATACCTTTATTTATAATCTTTGTTGTACGCAAGGAATGGCTAAATACATATATCATCGATTGACGACAAATAAATGATTAGATGATAGACTGGACTGGATTGTCTCAATTTCAATCAAATAATACGAGCAAGAAAATATGGCTTAAAAGATAAATAAAATATTTTTCTATCATTAATTTATACTTTCTTAATTTTTTTTTAATTTTTCATTTACTATCAATAGCATAATATAAAGAAGAAACCATAATGAATTAAAGTTATTTAATTATTCCATTAAATAACGCTTCCAATAACCATATTTGATTATAAGCATTTAGCGAAATATGAAAGGAAACATTAGGGGCGAATGTGCACTTTATTTGCCTGTGCGCGCACAAAGACAACCTAAGTCAACATCGTGCTTGCGAAAAGTGACATGTACCTACAGAGATTACCTCAGCATACAATACTAAAGCAATTCTGCTACGTTTCTCGTAGAAAGTATAAAAGAAATTTGTAAATCTCCGATTATTCTATACATTTTATAGTTATTGAAATTAATGCCTTTATGTGTACACATCCGTTAAGAAATGGTTTTTTGATAGAGCCAGACTACGGAAGTCTCTGTGCCATTGTAAGTCTACTTTTAATCTTACGCGAGCAAAGTCGCGGGAAACAGCTAGTAAACACTAAAAAAAGTCACAAATTACAACTACCTAGACCGAAATCAAAAGAAAAATTTCGATCACATCTTTAAGGTTACGACTTCCAAAAAAAAAAGACCAATAGCGTGCCAAGACACGCTTATATAGAAGGGTTCCGTATTCGATACGCTATAAACGTATTTGTTAAATAACTTCAAAACTTATTGCCGATTTCGTTCAAAATAATTTTCATTTTTTTTTTTTTTTTTTTTTTTTTTTTTATTTAACAAGGGGCAAACGAGCAGGCGGTTCACCTAAGTGACTACCGACGCCCATGGACAACTGCAACACCAGAGGAAGGACCCAAGCAACCGGTGGTTAGGGCTCCAGATTGAGAAACTTCCTCACAATACGTGCCGTCTCAAGCAATACCAATATTAGTATTATTATTATTATTAAATAATGTTTATTATGTAATCCGTTACTCGACATTTCCACTTGAAAACGTTTCTGTACTTATTATTTGATTGACATTTCAGATTTGGCATATTCGTCGTTTATGTAGCATGGAGCTCAGACACTCAAGCGTAGAAAGGGCAGTTTGTGATCCGTGCGGTACCCGGGTCAGTCCCCAACCCCAAGTAGTAATTATCGTACTTCTTATACCGTACTCTTGACTTCATCATCATCATCATCATCATCACTGTCAGGTTTTGATACCCACAGCTGGGCATAGGCCTCCCTTTGCTTCTGCCACTCTCCCCTATTTCTTGCCAATCTCATTCAGCCACCTCCCGCTACTCTTTTTATATTATCCGCCTATCGAGTCATGGAACTACCAAGGTTTCTCCAACTATCTATGTCCAATAATATCTAACACGTACGGCTTGTTTTAAGCAGAAGCGGCTCTGGCAAATTTTTCAGGTGGTGAGCGATTTCCGTAGCGTTCAGAAATAAGCAATACTTCACTTGCGATTAATCTGTGTATATAAATCGTAAACAGCATACATGTTTTTCATACTAACTGTAAACATGTTAGTTTCTTTGTTTAACTATACACATAATAATAATTATTATTATTATTTAATTATTTTTATACTAATATTAAAAAATGTATTTAGAATAAGTGTATTATATAAATGATAGACATAATAATAATATATAAACGCCGAGGTGGACTCTGCCTGCCTTAACTCATTTAAAGACATATTTGTCATAACATAGAATCATATCAGAAGAAATTCTATTTAATTTCTTGATGTGAAATCTCTTTAAAAAAGTTATTTGAAAATTTTACGCAACGAAAAAGCGACACCAGAATGAGACAAACGTGTACAGAAATAGGATTTAACCTTCACTCTTGCCTTAAAGATACCCATGTTGTAGTGGTCTGGGAACACAGACGCCGGGAGAGCATTCCACGCCTTAGCTCACTTTTTAAAAGACAGACGAATTTAACGAGCCACATACCATTTTATAACGAAGTTCCTATGGCCAGCTTCCAGCTCCATTATAATGGTGCTCTATTATAATGTGGATTGTTGTTGATGAAAGTACAATAGATGTACCGTGCTATAAACAAATACCAGTAAACAAAGCAAATCACAATGACACCGAAATCAAAGGCAAACAACATTCCACAAGGGGAACTTTGGTCAATGCGTGACAGTATGGTCATACAATAAATATATACACAGAAATTGTTTTCCGATTTTTTTTTTCTTAAATTGAATCTTATTTATAAATACAATTACTTTAAAAAAATGGCCAAGAGCATGTCAAGATACGCTGATATAGAAGGGTTCCGTATCTGATGCGTGATGAAGGTATTTGTGAAATAGCTATAATAGTAGACAATAAACTTATTACAGAAACAGAATCAGAAAATCTGTCATATCATTAAACCAAGCTTGTTTCATAAGACTATATTTGTCATCGTTCTTAAAGCGAAGGTAATGGGATCACACTTCTTTGAGGTTTGTATCTGAGATGGACAGTTTATTTTTTGCTTTATTTCTTTTCATATTCCTTATTTAAATCATTCGAGTCAGATTAATTTGATAATTCTATCCATGCCTAGGAGATAAATTTTCTTGAAACAATATTGACTTCAAATATGTTACGCGATTATAGTATTTGTTAAATGACTTCAAAGTTATTGTCTTATTTAGGTCAAAATAATTTTGCTTATGATTTTGTAGTATGTTTATTCAATATTAAAAAGTTCAAGTCTCCAGATCTAATCTTTTGGAAATCCCAGTAGGGAACCACTTACTTTATTTTAAAAGAGCCATTTGATGATAAACTATACGGTATTGCAACCCTAACTAGCCTCCAAAATGTAAAATTATCATTTTTTAAGATGCAAAAAGTAAAATTTGTACGTGGTACATAACAAAATTCTATGCATATATAATCACAATTGTAGAAGTTAATTAGGGAGGACCTCACAGGGACAGGATGATTCCTAAAAAAGTTCACAGTTTCGTAATAAGTTATTTGTCGCTGATAGGGCCCGAACTGCGGATGCACTTCGAACCAGCCGGACCTTTGTGCTTAAATTGGAATATGCTAGTCTACGTTTAATTTGTACTATGTTAATAGACTGTGGAGAGTGGATGTGAACATAGAGGAAAATGCATTACTACTAAAACTCACTTCACAAGTTCCATATGCCTCCTCTTGCAAACTCTCAAACGATTCCTGGCCTCTTCATGATTGACAGGCGAATCTTCAGACCCGAAAATTTTGCCACAGTCCATTCTCAGCATCTTCAATTCATCTCTGATGAAAACCATGCTAACAATGGCGTTTGTATCAAAAGCACCCACCCAGCCGCAACCCACGATGGCTATACAAACTTGATATATATAAGTTGCTATGTAACCCGGTAGAGTATTCTTATCGTAGGGCACCCAAGAACTTAAATATTGAGGATACTCTGCGGTGCCATTTCGCAAACTCTCTTTATAAGCGTTCGAACTGAATTTGAAGAGTGTCTGAATAAGTTTCATTACGACAGTTGAAAACATTAGAGCCCAATACCAGTATGTTATTGTTCGTGCATATTTTGTATATTTCTCGACGATTTCTTTCTTTTCAACGTCATCTGTTTCGCCCCTTTGTACCTTGTCACCCTCAGTGACGTAATTTATAATACTTTTCCATTCCTTCTGTCCTATCAGGAAACCGATGCCTTTGACTGTAGTAACGGTTGCCAGAAGAGTGATTTGTACATTTTCTAAAAGTAACTTTGTGTTATGTTTGATGAACCAGATTTCGACGTATGCGGATGATGTGAAATAAACGACAATTATGACCAAGACGGTGTACATCCATTTAATTATTTTATTCTCCGATATAAGTAGACCCAATACCTTTAGAGCGTGAATGTTTGGGCCGAGCAGGGGAAAATTTGAATTTTCGAGTTTTTTCGATAGGCGTTCTAACATTTTCAAAAAGGACTTTTACTAGCGCACGTTTAACTTGCAATGCAGTATGCACTAAGGTGCAAACAATTATATTTATATGTTTTCTTATAAACATGTTATTTTAGTGATGTACGTTTTCAACTGTTACTTCTATGAATAACAAGTATTTAGCCGGATATATTTTTAACCCTGAATATATTACTAGATTTTGTTTTGAAGTAAGGTCTTCATATACATAATATTTACCGTTCAAAAGTTCTATATATATAAAGTAAAGAATAATTTGAATAGTGGCAATGTTTGGGAATAAATTTCTTTAACCAAATTTTTGTAAAATGGCGATAACAAAGAAAAATACCAGATTGAGTTTGTCGCGGGCCTTTCTCAGTGCAAAGCGCGTCGGAACCGTTGTATATTTAGCTCTAAGTCGAATTTAATATCACCAAAATTTGACACATCTTTTAAAAAAATATACAGAATTATGCTAAAAATGACTTACACAAGTGCTTACAAAAAACCTAAGTGAATAAATTTTCAATTTGAATAAAAGAGTGTAATTAATTTGAAAACATAATATTATTTATATAACGAGTCTAATCAAAACGCACATAAAACATACATGCGTAAAATATAAGCAGTGTTTGTATGTACATACGTTTGACCTGTCCTAAAAGTGTCTATACAGGTGTTAGTGGGTTAGAGTTCAGTTCTCCATGGGCGTTAGCTGTTGCTTATTATCAGGTGCTCTGTCTACCCCTTTATGCCGTATAAAAGTAGCCTATTTTATAAAACATGTGTACCTGCTTTGTCAAATATTATTGCGTCCACGACAGACTTTTTTAAGAATATTAAAAACATTATTTTTATTTCATAAACGTTAAAAATTAAAATATCGATGCAATATTTCTTAGCACCTCACTTATCCTATATTAAAAATTTACTCTGATTACTTATTCCAATGTTACGGTGTGAAATGAAGAAGTATGTGTTTACAAGTTGCGTCAACAAGAAAAATTGTGGCTTTATACTATAGTTTGATTGACATTGTAATAATCATGTAATAACTACCATAAACAAAGAAAAGTGCACTTTTTAGGGTTCTCTACCTAATGCTAGAATTAATAAATGTAGAAAGGTACACCAAGGTGGAAGATTTTCGGCGCGAAATGAATGAAAGGTAGGAGCGAAGGACAATATTCTCAACCATCACAAAGGAAGATCTTCAGTCCCGGCTAGCTGGAGTTGTAAGTTGTCCGGGGCGGCAGCGCCCTGGACAGTTGTTCGTGAAGTTCTATATATAGTGATGGCAAGTAAAAACTTCGCTACCGTGAGTTGGATTTTGTATGGTCCGCGTACGTCGGCCTGTCCGCAAAGCGCCATCTAGTTTGCTTTGGTGTTACACTTTCCACTTGACGTCATCACCATCTCGTTATGAAGCGGCTGCTATAAAAATATTAGCTTGATTCATTTTTACTCTGGATGGTCTACGACTATCATAAAAATAGTATATACGTATATATTCATATATCTTTAGTAAAGTAATATAGATAGGAAACTACCCCTGTCTTAAATTTGTATATATAGTGGCAAAAGTTCAGTCGTATATAGATGAAGTTTGACAAGGAGGTAGCTTATAATAAGTAGGGGTCCCGCTAACAGAATTTTTGACATCGCCAAAATTACGGAGGTCTAACTTTATGCCAACGAAGTCGCAGGAAACAGATAGTGTATAATTAAAGTTTACCTATGTTATAACACGCACTTCAAATTTTCATAGATGAAATTAGACTAAAATAAAGACATTATATAAAATGAAATTATAATAAAAATACACCCACCCCGCCCGTTGACGCTGTGAAGGTCACTCTGACCAACAGCATTACACGATCAGAAAAAAAAAAAAAAAAAACTTAGTTGTGCCGTTGATGA
Organism: Charaxes varanes; assembly: GCA_024363005.1. Classification (NCBI taxonomy): domain Eukaryota; kingdom Metazoa; phylum Arthropoda; class Insecta; order Lepidoptera; family Nymphalidae; genus Charaxes; species Charaxes varanes. The sequence goes on from JANCMC010021608.1 coordinate 5,719,068, forward strand.
CCGCGGTCAAAGACGTCGCTATGCCACTCTTCTCGTATCATCTGTCCGCAACAATATGTTAGAATTGATCTAGCGAGCTATCGAGCATCTACAGCAGCGCCACCTACCGGGTGCAAACCATCTCCGAACCGATTGAAATATATGAACAAAAAAAATTGTCCAAGTCGGTCCAACGGTGTATAAGGGCTAGGGTGACAAAGACTTGTACAGTCGATTTTTATATATAAAGATAAGAGAAGTTTTTTTTATACCTATATGAATATAAGAGATAATTAATATTTAACAATCTTTGAAAAATAGTTTGTAGTTACTTAAAGAATTAATTTAATCATATATAGTTTTGACAAAAATATATCCTATTATTTGTTAATCTTAAAATATTAATAATTTTAATAATACATTTTCGTTAAAATCGTAATAATTTTATATATCCTGGATAACAATGGATTTCGTCTTCCAAGGGTTGATACAATGAAAAATATAGCGCAATCCCGACTTTATCTGGGAGCGGAATGATTGTTTTGAAACAATTTAGGGTGGTGTTTACTTTATAGCCGCTGTTTCGTGTGATAAGCGGGTTTGCTTTAGGTCCTCCGCATACCCACGCAAATAAGGCTTAATGGTGCGGAAATTGTATGCTCCTGGTTGAATTTGTGTATATATTTTATTAATAATAAGATTGAAATTGCTGCCAGCAATTTTCAAATTGGTTTTCTTTGTTTACATAGTTGTATTTACGCTTATACAATTTTTTTCTGATAAATGTCCGATATAATTTCATATTATCAATCTCGGTAGCACAAAAATAATAATAAGTATATACAAGACTATATGACACACGAACGTCTGTTCCTAAGGTAGACAACTTAATGCCTGTGTTATAGGTAACAGCCGCCTGTTATCTTGAGACGGCACGTATTGTGAGGAAGTTTCTCAATCTGGAGCCTTAACCACCGGTTGCTTGGGTCCTTGCCTCGCTTCCGGCGTTCATCTAATTTTTATATATTTTTAAATGTGTGTATTTTTATATTAATATTTAAAATTGTATTTAGAATAAGATGGTAAAATAAATGAAAATCATAATAATCATATCTTCATTTGCAAGAATGATGTCATAAAATGATTAGTTCCAATACATTCAACTATAATTAAGTATGAAAATAGTTTAGAATTATGTTAAATTTAAATCAATTCTGTTATTCATAATTAAATACATTTATTTATATTATTAAAAAAAGGCACCTTAAAATAAAATTAATTGAATAATCAGTATATTTTAAATATTTTGTAATATTATTAATTTATTAATAAGAGAGTGGTCTAAGAGAGGGGAGACCTTTGCCCAGCGGAGGGACATTACAGGTTTATTAAAAAAAATCATTAATCAATAGTTTAATGTAAATCGCTTTCAACAGTGCGACGCCCTCTTGATCAAATCCATTTTCATATTAAATGTCACACAGTAAATTGCAAAGGGGTCTTAAAATCTGAGGACAAAGATTAAATCACACTCTATCCCGTCTATGTGGCGTACAAAATCAATAAAATCTGTTACTAAATAATTACAAAATATCGCTACTTTGAAATTGTCTTTTCAATAATTTAAATATTTATATATACTGGAGATCACCGGCCGTCGAAATTCGGGCACAAATCTTTTTGTGCACAACGACATATATTCAACATACAGTTGTCACAATTACGCTTTGACATCATCTGATACATGTGTTTGTAAATTTTAATTTTAATTATTTTTTTAAGATTTATATCCCTATTAGGAATATTTATTAGAACTATATATTTTTTTAAGATTTTAAGTTGATTTAAACTAATAGTCTTCAAAATTATTTATAAAGATATATTTATTCTTTAAGCCTTAATATACTTTATTTATATAATAATCGAGGAAGAAGAATAGTTGTAGCCTGGTTTGACATGTGGGACATGGAATACCCTGAGGGAAGTGATGGTTTTAGTGGACAATTAACTTTACCCAGGACACTTTCACTAACAAAAGATTTTCGTTTATTACAAAAACCTGTTGTAGAAATAAGGAGAGCCCGAGGTAATTTATTACGCTCCGGAAAAGCTTCATCGGGCGATTCTACGACATTGCCAGATAAAGCTGCTGAAGTTACCGTTATAACTTCGATTACAAAAAATTTTGAATTAATAATTGAGGCTAATAATGCCTCAATTACGATTTTATATGATGCTGAGAATGGGAAAATATCATTGGATCGTGGTGGTAACGATAATATTCGTCGCACTGAATGGAAACCTAAAGTTAGCTTACTTTTGAATGTATATATTGATGCCAGCTCTGTTGAAGTCTTTTGTGGACAAGGCGAAGTTACCTTTTCTAGTAGATTTTTCCCAAACGGGCCTATTACAGTCTGTAATGACCAGAATATAAAAATAGCTTTTTAAAGCAACGTGCGTTTATAATTTAGAACGTAATTAGTTATGTATTTATTAAATAGAGGTTCATAAAACGAGCTACTAATATAAAAGTATTGTTTATAAATAAACAATACAAAGTTCTGAGTTAAAACCCAAATATGTATGACACCTTAAGCCAAACCAACTATGGAAAAGCCCTGCCATTTCATTTATCCTACCAATATTGTATAGGAATTAACTGAAAAAAAAAACGGACTCAATAAAAAACATTAATTATTACATATTTTTTTTAAATGTTAGAAGGGTAAACGAGCAGGCAGCAGGCACCTAAGTGTCTACCGACGCCCATGGACATCTGCACGCCCAGAAGGCTAGCAGATGCGTTACCGGCCTTTAATTACGAGTTTAGACCACCGAGAAGTCTCACAAACCGAACGAAACGCGATAACAATGCCATGACTTGACGTGACAGCATTGCCGCCATTTCACGTGTGCGAATATTTTTTATTCAACCTTAGGATAAGATCTACGTAACCATCCTAACCGCGACAATGTCACCCTGTATATACAGCAGGTTAGATATAAATATTAAATATATGTTAAAAAATATTACCTTAAACAAATGTAAATATGGAAATCTTTAAACATATTTATCTTCATAGTTCCTGAAAATTATTAGTAAATAAGATTATATAATTCAAAAGTTATCTTGTAACCAGAGTTTTTAAAACAATTTATATGTTAGTTAAGTTTATATTTTAACAAACTAATGTATGCGACTCATCGCTGACATCTCCCATAGCATGGAGACAAATCGCATAGCACGGTGGTTTCACCGTGCTGTTCGATCAGAATGATTGTAATAAATAAATGAATAAATAAATAAATAAAAAAGATACAATTTAATATCCCCTATATAATATGTATAGAAATCTAATTATTTTTTTTAAATATAAGTTTATCTTATGTAGTTATTTTCTGTTGCATTTAGACTTGAAATTTTCCATGTTGATAGAACATGCTAAAAACTCATTAGGAAAATTATTCTGAACGAAATCGGACAACGGCTTTTGAAGTTATTTAACAAATACGTTTATAGCGTATTAGATACGGAACCCTTCCATATAAGCTTGTCTTGACACGCTTTTGGCCATTGTTTTATTTATTAGTAAAATATTATTAAGCTGAAAGATATGCTTACATAAAGGCTAAGTTGAGGACATAGTGTTATTTCTGTCTATAGTACAAGTCGAAGTCAAAATCAAAATCAAAATCAAAGTCAAAATCATTCATATATACTTTTTTGTAAGCAATCATGGACGTCATATGCATAAAACATTTTATTTTAATATTTATTTTTTTCCTTTAAAAGAATATTAGGAATACTTTTTAGGTGTGTCTAATATTCCCTTTTTCCCTCCTACTAAGCTTAAATTAAAAGCTTGTATTAGGAGTTGGTGCGACAATACCTCAGCGGCGGTGGGGTCAAACGTGATAATTATGTAAATAAATATTTGAGTTCTTAGTCGAATCAATTAAAGGTCCAAATGCAATGAATCGGGGACAAGGAGATTCGTAAATACAGCGATTTTTCCCAAATAAACTGTTAAGAAAAAAATCTTTTTATTTTTAATATATCATACTTTATTTTTTAATTAAATTCAACCAGTACCACATTTAATTGAAATTATTAATGGAACTGAATATTCAATTGATCAGTTGAAATTCGATTCTGGAAATGAATGCCTTAAGCTTTTCTCTGCCGTGAAGGTTTTTACATTGTTTTACAAGTCATTCATATATGTATGTGATTTAAGACATTATGTTAGTAACTGTGCGTTAACAGATGTCTTGCTATTGATTGCTATCGCTTCGCAACGCTAGTTATCCTACCTTCTTGCACAATTCCAAATTTTACCGCATCTGCCATATTTACGGTATCCTTTTGTTAGTCGTAACCAATTGTAGCGGTTTTTCTCTGAAATCGGAAATGTGAACAATAAAAAAATCATCCTCCACTCTAGCGGAAATGAAGTACCAAGGTTCCGCGGCGGCGGATTTTCCCGAATATCGCGTGTCCTATGTCGTAAAATCACTCGGGCTGAAATAGATGAAACAAAATTTTTGCTCTACTGCTACACAAATTGGCTAAAGTAACTTTTTTTCTTACGTTATTAAGCTAATGTTATTTGTGTATGCGAGATATATTAAAAATTAAAAAAAAATAGCCAAAAGCGTGTTAAGACACGCTTATATAAGGGTTTCGTATCTGATACGCTATAAACGTATATGTTAAATAAATTAAAAATATATTGTCCGATTTCGTTCAGAATAATTTTCCTAATGAGTTTTTAGTATATTCTATCAACATGATAAATCTCAAGTCTCTCCGTCTAATAATTTGGCAATGCAAGGGGGGGGGGCATCTTTGGCTGGCCCGTTGGCGCAGAGGGCAGTGACCCTGCCTGCTGCTCCTGGGGTCGGCCAAATTTTTCTTTCTTACATTATAAATTCTTTATAAATAACAAAAAGCTTATTTATTTATAAGAGATACTTATATATATCCTTAATTTTATTTTATTATATAGTACTTAAAATAAATTCATGGAAAGAACAATAACTTTCGCAAATTTCTCCGACTTATTGTTAATAGGAATATTGTATAAAAATGCTTTTATCAGTTCACACTTTTTCGTGAAATAATTTAATTTTTTCCTACTTTAATTGTTTTCAAATTAATAGGTCCCATTATAATACCTACATAATTAGTAAATCAACTTAAATATTTTTTTTGTTATCATTGACCCAGCGTAAAATAAATCTATACTTATATATAAAGCTGAAGAGTTTGATTGTTTATTTGTTTACTTGATGCGCTAATCTCAGGAACTACTGGCCCGACTTAAAAAAAAAATTCTGTGTTAGATAGCCCATTTATCGAGGAAGGTTATCGGCTATATATTATAATACTAAAATGGAACCTTTGTTTAATCTAATTTTACATGGATGAAGGCGCGGGCACTGCTACTAATAAATAATTGTATCTTTGTTTTGACCCAGAGTGGCGGACAGATTGGTTTAGGATCGTAAAGAGTGGCACACACGGGGAGAGGCCTTTGCCCAGCATTGGGATAAAAAGGGTTGGGGATGATGATGGTGAACTTAAAATAAATATAAAATATCCGAAAACCAATTCGAGATCGTAATATCCTCAAACCTGCGTTAACATGGTGTACCTAATTAAGAGTCCTTTTTACGTATTCTAAAAGACCTCCTGTTGAAAATAAAAACACGATAACCCCTTTTCGAGCGCGCCCGTTGTTTCTATTATCATTGCTTTTTTCGAGGGGATTTTTTTCGAGCAAAACAACCGAGAGCTCCGGATATGGAAGCCGTTTCCCATCTGCTTTATTAAAACTGCGATATTGATCTCAATCAACGTTTGCTTACTGGCTGAACTAATATCGATATTACGTTTAGACAAGATAGATGTTCTTATTTTTTTATATTCGTGGAGTCACTAAATTAAGCATGCGAGGCGGAGTCGAACGCTAGGTTAAGTAGCTCTTGCTGCGACCGGTTATTAGACGGGTCACCCATTCTAGCACAGGTTTATATTTGATATCCGACCTACTCCGTATCCCGGAAGGCACGTAAAAAGGTAAGTCGAGTGATGGTATTGTTGTCGCGTTTCGTTCGGTTTGTGAGTTCCCAGTGGCCTAAACCCCTCTGTAAAAATCGGCGACGCATCTGCGAGCTTTCTGGTGGAGCAGTAGCCCATGGGCGTCGGTAATCACTTACCGCATGCGCGTTTGTGTCTTGTAACATAAAAAAAATATATTTCATTCAGTCATTTTCAACCTATTATAATGTAAAAGTTTATTTATAGATACCTATATGCAAGTGCAGAATGTATCTCCTAATTACAATTTGAAATACCGTTGCTGTAACTGTTTCAAAATTGGAATCACTTAGCATGAAAGATGCAATAAATATAACACTAATCTCGCGCACTGACAGTTTATAAATCAAACAGCAACGAGAGCAATGCAAGAAATCAGGTCTCGAGCCTAATCGTTGCATCGGACGTTGGATCTGTTGATTTTGCTCGATTTATCGTAACCCATAACTCATATGTCAAGTTCACGCCTTCTTGCATTCGATGATTGCGTTGCTTATCGATACATCGCCTCCGCTTGTATCGCGCGATAAGAATCGATTGTCGATACATCGAAATGAAATTCCCACTCGCCGCGCTTCGAAGTAATTAAAAATGTTTACTTTTGTGGCAGTGTGACGTCATTTCACACGCCCACTTACGTAAAATCGCCATATTTGAGGCTATAAGGACGGATTTAAATCCGTATAGTACTCTGGCCAAACTCTGATCCAATTGGCTATTGCCTAGAGCAGGGGCCGGCAACCTTTTGAGTCGGGTGTGCCAAAAATAACAATTTAAAAGATTTCAAAGTTTTCAAAGAGCCACAAAGATTCTTTATGCTAACAATAATAAAAATATATAGTTATAGATATATTAGTAGTGTTGTTTTAAAACAAATTAGACAATATGTTATTATTAGATAATCACATATTTTCGTATGGAGCTAAAGAGCCACAGCTCGCGAGCAGCTGGTTACCGACCCTGGCATAGAGTCGTAATATCTCAATGGTAGAAGTGATGAACTGTAATCCGCAAAGTAACCGGTTCGAACCCCGACGCCGCTGGG
>JANCMC010021608.1:5726297-5907598 GCA_024363005.1 Charaxes varanes
ATGTCGATAAAAACCGAATTGGTTATCTTGTTAATTATTGTTATCAAAAAGCAACAAAAAAGAAACGAAGCCGAAAAACCATCGACAAGAACCCTTCATATTGTATAGCGTACCTGTCATTTTAGAGCATCGCAAAAACGTCCAAAGACAAAAAAATATCGTGGCCATTTATGAAGAATTCAATCAATTACGGGGACGGACACTGGTCTCCAGAAATATATGGGTACTTTAGATTGAGCGTCTGCAAAAAATGCCTCTCGTTGGAGCCGAGTAAAAACTCCTTGGAAAGTTGACGGTCAGCGGCAAAAAAATTTCGAGGCTCTGTTGGTAGAATGCACGAGAAAAAACCTTCTTCTCTTTATGGTTTCGGTCACGAGCAAATGCGGTGACATCGCAAAATTAGGGAATTCCTGATTGACAGTAAAAACTGATATCGAAGCGCCGGCCCTTTAAGATTACGCAACTTTGATTGTGCACAGTTAAAATTCTTCAGCCTCCTTTATTCTTTACTTCAAATAACTTTACTGTAATATCTATATCAATACTGTATATAAAGCTGGAAAGTTTGTTTATTTGTTTGAACGCGCTAATCTCAGAAATTACTGGTCCTATTTAGAAAGCTCTTTCAGTGTTAGATAGCCCATTTATCAAGAAAGGCTATATGCATATATCATCACGCAGAAATTAAACCTATTTTTTTATCTAATTTTACATGGACGAAGTCGCGGGCACAGCTAGTAATCTATATCTATACCAATATGTAAAACTAAAGAGTTTGTCTGTTTGAACGCACTAATCTCAGAAACTACTGATCCAATCTGGAAACTTATTTCAGTGCTAGATAGCCCGTTTATCAAGAAAGGCTATCGGCTATGTACAATCAAGCTAAAAAATTTCACCTAATTTTACGCGTACGAAGTCGTGAGTAACGAATAATTCGTCATAAAACACAAATGTTTATTGGAAAATAATAATAATTAAGTATGTCTTTTAACTGATTATTATAAACCATGATTGTTATACAGGCGTGGACTGGGTCTGGAATTCAACCAGAACATAGTTTTATGTATTGTATTTAATTCGAATATCTTAAATGTTGTTTGCACCTAAGAATAGTTTTGATTTTCGTTTTCAAAGTCGTAAAGTTCATTCCTTGTAAAATCTACGACGTGTTATATATTTATTTACCGCGATGTAACTACAAAGCGGTGTTCAATGGGCCGTGTAAAGCGTCTGCGAAGCCATTGATAGAGCGCGTTTAAGCGACGCACGATTTACCACTACGGGCTATTTGCCTCCCACCAGGATGTTAGTGCATTCTGATGTATCACCGGAAGTGAACTGACTTTTGTTTTAGCGATTTCCCCCCGTTGATATATAGGCGATCCTGTGACCCAGTTCTCTTTTATCTAGATTTTTTTAAATAAAATTATAGTTCGTCAAAAGTCATGAAGCTGATATCTGGCATAATAGTTTGCATATATTTAAAAAGACGATTATTCAATCTGCCAGCTTGTCTTAGTGACACGATGTTAGTATAAGTAAATTAGAGTTTCCTTTTCCTATTGTAAGTTAACGTAAAGCATAAGAAGCAAAAATAAACCTTATTACTATTTGACGTGTAAACGACATTCGACCTTAGCGTGGCAAACAAATTTCTTGGTCGACTATACAAAGTTTGCTGAATCCGCTAGTAATATATAGACGAATTTCTATTTCCCACAGTCATATCCATAACACGGGAATTTAAACTGCTTTTTTTTGAAATCCCTTGACGTTATTTTTCATTAAAAAAAATAAGAAAGTTTCTTACCCCACCTTAATTAAGAAATTCGATTTAATAACCTCCATAAATGCATTCGCATTTATAATGTCAACAACTATGATTAATTGTCACTTCCTAGTATGAATTTGATAACTGTAGGTATATATCGATACCTCCAACGTAAATTGTTGTAATCCCAAATTAAAGCTGTGAATTTAGAGTTACAACAACTTCCGTAGGATGTATCGATATATGAATATGAATTTGAGTAGTGCAGTGCCCTTGCGATATTATCCAGAGCTTACGATGAATATGACGATTTTTAAACCCCCCTCTCCTATTTCATAATTTTAGCAGTAACAATTTTTGCTATGACTCTCTCCTTTTGCCTACTCTACTCTGTCATTTTCTCTATTACTGTCATATTTTGTGGATACTCCTCTATAACGCCTGACGTAATTTATGTGGATGATCCGTAAGGCAAATTAAAGACTATCTATGTTTGGAGAATTACTTATATTAATGCTAATTAAAAGATTTTGTAATGTTATTGACAACCACTAAGATTGAATTTTTCGTCACCCACAGAAAAAAAATTAAAAATATGTGATATTAGACGCATATTTCATTGTTATCTTTAAAAGGCTGAATAAGACAACAAAAAGCTATGCAAGTAAGTTATAAAGTATGTGTTTTAAACACGAAAATAAATATAGTTATTTTATAAATAAAGATTATTTAAATCGCTGGTTAAAAATAATTTTACTCTTACCTATTCCATAACCCAAAAGACAAAGATAGTTTCAACTTAAACTTTGGTTTGCTAACAAGTAACACTGAGGTATCAAGTTATTCTAGCTTTGGCCACGCTTAATCGCCTCTCGACTTCTAGCGGAAAATAAACGAAAAGCGAAAAAGTTTTACATGGAACTGCAGAATTCATGACTTTAGTTTCTTGAGTTTATGTTATTGGAAAAAAATATTTATTCACTCCACCAAGTTAAGTTAATATTCTTTAAATAGTAATGAAATTCGTATTATTAGAGATACATGTTGATTGTGCCACAAGTAAGTATCAATAAAGGTAGGAACAGCAGTATTTACTGGTAGTTGAGAATCTAGACAATCCTATTGATTTTTTTTTACCATTCTAGATATACCCCAATTTCTTTTCCGGTTATTAATAACGCTATAGAATTATTCGAATTATAAAAATCACGCAAAACCTTACAACGATAGTGTTATACATGAAAAGCCGTCTAATTCGTGTACTTAAATGTTAGTTTATTGTTCATTGTATACAGGACTATATGACACACGGACGTCTGTTCCTAAGGAAGACAACTTAATGCCTGTGTTATAGGTAACAGACGCCCGTTATACACAATTTTTTTTTTTAGAAATATATAAACACATACATATGGATAATACACCCAGACTCGAGGTGGGAGTCGAACCCACGACCCCCGGTGCAGAAGGCAGGGACACTGCCCACTGTGCCAACGGGCCAGCCAATAATATGCATTTTAATCATTTTTTTATATTGATTGTACATGTAATCAATATAAAAATCAATCGTACTAACAAACGTTAGTCCCACTATAACTTACAAACGGCCATTTTGGATCCTGTTTCTTTTGTTTTTCCTCTAATTTCTGTTTTAAGGAAGATGTGGCGCGACGATTTAGTTACCTTTGCGGGGAAGTTATGGATGTGACTGGCCCAGGAAAGAGGAACGTGGATCAAGAAGGGGGAGGGTAAAATATTGATTTGTGGAGTCAAAAATATGATGAATTTTACATATCTTAAGATACCCATTTCGAAAAATACAACAGAAAGTGGCCTATTTATACATGAAGTGTAAGTATAGATTAGTGTGTATTTATAATATTATCTGTGTGTTTGCGTTGGCGTGTATGTACTGGTGTGTGTGTGTTCAAAGTCCAAAATGTGCAATAAATTTTCAGTATCTAAGTAATTTGTTTCTAGTAGCCATTTCAGCCAGAGTTTCAGGAACAAAAGGTAAGCTTTTATGAACTATCAAAATACAGCGCAATATATATAATTTTCTTACAGTTAGGATCTCACAGGATGTATAGAGTTCTTCAATAGAAAATCTAAAGGATTTGAAGAGCATAACTTTCGACATTTATACTTCATGCTGTGTGTAATAATTAGGTTTTATCGTCTTCTTTATTTACTACCGGGTATTAAAAAATATTTTTATTTTAGTCCAGTCGTTCTCAAGTTACAACGTAACCAAGGGATATAAGGATTCATCAAAAAATAAAAATGTCATCTCTCGATAAATGAACTTTCTAACACTGAAATATTTTTTTGTAATCGGACCAGCAGTTGCTGACATTAGCGCGTTCAACCAAACAAACGAACAAACTCTTCGGCTTTATATATTACTAGCTGTGCCCTCGACTTCGCCCGCGTAAAATTAGTTTAGAAGAAAAAGATTTAATTTTAGCGTTATGATATATAACATAGTCTTCCTTGATAAATGAGCTATCTAACAGTGAAAGATTTTAAATCAGACCAGTAGTTCCTGACATTATCGCTTTCAAGTAAAAAAACATACTAACGCTGCAGCTTTATATATGAGTATTAGTATAGATATTAAAATGAGCAAATGGGCAGGCGGTTCACTTAAGTGACTACCGACGCCCACGGACATGTACACCACGAGAAGGCCAGCAAATGCCAGCCTTTAAGGAGGGACTTGGAGTATGGAGAACTCTCACAAACCGAAAGAAACCCGAGAACAATACCTTCGCTTGACGTGAAAAAACCATTTATTTGGTTAGATTTTTTGCAAACACTTTGACAGTAATTTTTTAGCATAGTCATGTATCAGTGGAATTATAAGATATGCATTATGAATCACATATTACATTTTATATGTAAGAATATAGCAGAATTATTTATATTTTAAAAGACATAAAGATGATTTATTTTTATATACAGAACCCAACATTATACTGACATAATCACACTTGACTAGGATTTACTCTTTACTTCAAAACGTTCTGTGCATTTTAAAACCCAAAAGCCGAGGTATTAAAGATTTTCCTTAAGATACGTTACAGGATGTTTTTAAGGTTTTTAAATATGAAGGTAGAGCCGATTGCTCAACGGTGACTTGGGCAGAATGAGTTCCATGGGGTACTTCATTCAATCCTTGACACCATTTTTAACCGACTTCAAAAAAAGGTGCCATCTGCATCAATTCAGCGGAGAACCTATTTGGCTTGGTACCGACTTCAGCACATCAGTAAGTGTCTAAACTGAAATTTAATAACAAGAATAAAAACTACATACATCCTTGTTCTTACATATTATAAAATAAAGTCCAAGGCCGCATGTGTCTGTCTATCTTTTCGAGATAAACTCGGAAACTATTGAATGGATTACCATGCGCTTTTCACCAATAGATGGAGCTTATTAAATATATGAAAAAACACATTAAATAAACAAAAAAAAAAATTAAAAATGCTGATTCACAACCTGATTTACAATTTACATAGGTATAGGTAGGTTTCCAAGGGACTGGCATTTGCAGTTTTTGCAGATTTGCAGATTGCGAAAATTGACTAAACTATCTCTAGGTTTGATTTTATACACCGTAATAGTTCGTAATGGATCGTTGTTAATTCTCTTTGTTTTGTGTCATTTCTCTTATTAAAAAAAAACAAACAATGAAAGGGTGTAAAGATTATTTGAAAATAATAAAAAATACAGATTTGGTCTTTACTGCAGAATGCTTTAAATAAAAGACGTTCCTCAACGGTATAAGGTATGGACTGAAATCCGCAAGGTACCCGGTTCAAACCCCACCACCATTGGGGTATTGTCGCACCCACTCCTTATACAAGCTTTTAATTTAAGCTTAGTAGTAGGAGGGGAAAAAGGGATTATTACACTTGCTTAAAAAGTATTCCTAATATTGTTTAAAAAAAAATTATAAAATATGTACTTGCCGTTTTAGGTAAAATAATTATTTCTAATTTCTTTGGAATAATTTTAAATTGGACCTCATATGACGTCACAAAGCTGTTGACCACCCCTCCCCGCTCATAGTCACACAGTGTCACGTTTTGGTTATTTTGAAACAAACCCCTCCCCCCCCCCACATGTGACGCTGCTTAACGCGATGTAGCAAAGTACCGAAAAGTTCCTTTGTTATTGTTGTTGTATACCTTTGTTATCGTTTTAGTTGCATTTGCGCGATTATAACGACAACAATAGATTTCTTACAGGCCATACATGCTACAGTATGCTGTCACAATCAAGGAAATCCCATGAGAAGTACTAATCTTACTCGTAAATTACCTTGTAAAAATATTATGTGACAGTAGGGAACCCTCAGTGCGCGAGTCTGACTCACACTTGCCTGGTTTTTTTTTTTTATTATTAATTCAATTATTCAACGTTTCACTCATGGAATTTATCCACCAAAGGATTAAGAGTCAATTTATGCAATAGATCTACGACAAATTAAATAAACATCTGGTATGTTAGAATTAAAAACTATAGCCTATAGACAAGACTGATGTAAGATCCTCTGATATTCAGTATATGGAGACACTCAAAATCGATACACGTTTAGGTTTGAATACAGTAGAGTTACTGAAACGACTTCTTAAACTCGGAGGAATTCTCTTAATCTTATATATAAAATTGTCGTGTCACAATCTTAGTTACCATACTCCTCCGAAACGGCTTGACCGATTTTTATGAAATTTTATATGCATATTCAGTAGGTCTGAGAATCGGCTGATCTCTACAATCTCCCGACTACTATCACTCAGTAACATTTATCAGGACTCGCTGCTTTACGTGCCTTCCGAAACACGGAGGAGGTCGGATATTTGAAAACCTGTGTTAGAAAGAGTTACCCATCTATCACCCATTCGCGTGAAGAGCTACTTAACTAGCGATAGACCCAAATTCCGACCACTTAAAAGAAACTAAAATGCTTCCCTCGTTCAGGCTCCCCGCGCCCAGCAGCAGAGGCCAAATGCCGCGCGCGCCGCCGTCGCCACGCGACCCCGCGCCCGCGCCTTCCCTCCGCTGCGCTGTCGCCGCTCCGCGTGAGCCGCGCACAGCACAAGCCGCTGACTGACCATACTGTGAGTATCATCGATCAATCGATCGATCGATCGATCGATCTATGCAGATACTAAAAATGCACACCCCTCAAAAGTATTCACCTCTACCACATTATGATCTAACATGAGTTTTAAATTAAATTCTTTGCAGATGTTTCAGTTAATTTTCTTAAACTTAATGCAAATCACTTTCTTCCAGACTCCATTGACGCAACATGGACGTTCAGGCGTGGGCTGCACACACACCTGACGTTCCATCTGATATTGTGGTAAGTATTCCTTCATGAACTTAATAATTTAATTTACCAGTTCTTAATGATAAAAAATAATAGTTTAATTTTCACATTACCGTAGTAGACTCGGCGTATGTCTGCGTACAGGAAACTTGTATTAAAAAAGACGAGATATTCAATGTTAAAACTAAAATAATAAGAATAGTAATTCTATATTTCAGGGAAAATAAACTCGTATACAAATTTGTCTAGTGATATTTATACCTAATTTTGTTGTTTGCCTCTAAATAAATTTTATTTATTTATTATCAGCCGTCTGTATACCACTGCTAAGCAAAGACATCTCCCAATTTACATATAATATATCTCTAAATATAACCTATATCTCTAAATCAAATAATTTCTTCACTTAGGTATGTTACAAACTCATATTCTGAAAGTCATATCTAGCACGTTTTTTAATAATGTGTAATATTGTGGCGATAGAATATATTTGGCTTAGAATTGAGTTCAAAAAAGGTATGAATCTTTTTAATTTATATATAAAAAATAAAATTATGACAAATCTCGCCTCGTTACCATTCCAGTTAAGATTTTTTTTAAAAGCTGTGTTATGCCGGAACCAGACATTGTACGTTTTTGTCCTTAAAGTCTACGAAGTTCTAGAAAACTTTGTGAATTTACACAAAGTCCCCTGCCACACTACATGATCATTGAAATGATCATTCAAGTGAAGCTATGTCTAGCTCCGGTATAAGGAGAGGCCATTTAGCAATAGATAGTATAAAAGCATAACTTTCCATTCTATTTCCCACATTAGTTTTTTTTTTTAATTTTTAAGGCAATATTTTAAGTTAGTTTTTTGGTCAATTAAACTGTCCATCTATCAATTCTGATTACAACATTGCGCATATTTACCTTTGTTTTTATTCGCAATTTTATGCAAACTTTGATAAATAAGGATTCACTGCTCATTAGATATTCAACAATTCGAACCATTGATGCGCGTTACTTCTACTATTTCAGAAGTGATAATTTGCATTTGTTTCAGGTTCCACCTTACACAATTCGTCGCCATTTTGTGATGCATTTTTTAAGACACAATGGTTAAAGACTACTACTGACCGTATTAGAATGTTTGATACATCTCAAAATGACCAGGACTTCATGTATAAATAACTATAGTATTTAAAACATGGAATAAAGACATGAATTTTTCGTTACTATTCATCTTTTTTTGATATTTTGTATGTTTACTTTAAAATGAGACGCGGTACTTTTTTTATTTAACTTTCTCTAGAATGTTGTTCACGCACATTGTTGAGAAATTGTTATTTTTTTCATATTTTTTTAGGTTAAGCTTGATATATAACTTGAGATATGAACTATATGTTAGCTGTGTTCTTTTCTAATATATATCTTAGATGTAAGATGTATTTTTTACTATCTTTTTGTTTATATGTTACAATTGGCTGTGGGAGTTTCAGATAGGATAATTCTTTGCGATAATAAATTAGGTTTTTAAGATTGTTTAATTATTAATATTTTATTTTTAAGTTTCTTAATCAGGATATCGGTTGTTTAGCCAATCCCTTTTGTATGGTTAGGAAGTTTTTTTTTAATTTTCGAGTGTTAAAAGTTACAAGTGTCTAGAATTTAAGAAGTGCCTTTTGCCATTAAATATATACATTGCGTATTTTTAAGTAACTTTTAATATGGCAGTGCGTTGCTGTTTGGCCCTTACTTGTTTTTGGTTTAAAAAAGTTGTTTACTTTTTTTATAAGTTACAGTTAAGATGTCCAGGTACATGAGTTATTTTCCGAGTGTAAAGGTTTCAAGTGACTACTCTTTTGTTGATTTATATATATGTGTATTCTAAGAAGGTTTTCATTGTGTTTTTTTATTACATACTTTATGTTCATGCAATTTTGTATTTTATTTTTAAATCTAGAAAAAACCGTAAAAGGTACGATTTCCTGACCGTCTTTCATCAATCCGAATTAAAACTAATATTTTCAAGCCAAATTTATTTTAATTTTTAAATTAAATAAGCAAATTATTACAATTCTTGAGGTAAGGTTAATACAACTTTATGAATCCTCAGATCTCAGAAACGATGCCTCTTGGGTTTAACGTACATTTTGTATAGATAACTATGTGACTTTATTAATGACTAAGATAAAACTTACCGTTCAGCTGAAAATCACGAAAAACTAATTTTTGTGACGTTTGACTTTAAATATCCATTGTGACTTTTGACACTACATAAAGGTCTTTACAAAAATTTAGCTAATTCAGTTTGATTCTACAATGAAATGCTAAGATGATGACGAGGACTTCTGTCAGTTAGAATTTTTCAAAAAATAGTTGCCCTCTAAATGACCGTGTAGGTTGGTGCGCTAGTCATCAGGGGTATGGCCAGCGTCGCCCAAGGGTATCTCCAATATAAGTGGTGCCCATGCAAATCCTGTGCACTCTGCTCGGTATTTATAAATAGTTCACTGAAGCATAAAAATTAAAACTTTATGTTGTCTATAGATTGTACACTACCTATAAAAATGGACAACTTTTTTCAACAATGGATAAAAGGGGTAGGCGATGATTTCATTTTTTACTTGAAGGTGCCTAAAAATACAATTATGTTCATTCTTTTTTTTGTTCGAAGCCCATACTTCAGAAGTGGTCCTATATAAATTTAATTAATATCGGTCCAACGGTTTTTGAAAAATCATTGAAGCTCTTAAATTTTATATGTTAAGGTTATTTTCGTTTACTACCTATTAAATAAAAAGTGGTAAGATATTTAATTTTCTGTTGGTATCTACTTATGCAAACAATGGAAAAACAATACTGCTTAATAATAAAAAACTAAGAATTAGTTTTTAATCACTGCCATAAAAGGTTCATCACCACTGCTAGAACACTGAAAGGTCAACGTACGTTTATGCTAATTCTTTTAGAACAGACTATTGGTAGAGTTGGTTTCTAAGCATTTTATTCCACACTTTTTAAGAATAAACGCACCAAATCACAAAACCTTAATATAAGGTAAAACAAAATAAACCCTGGTACAGCATTACCGTCGGTGAAAGCGGAACCTTTGATCCTACGATATTGACTTGGTCCCACTGGTCTACGCACAGGGGGTGAATTTTTACCCTACCTATAATTTAAATTATTTTATTGTATCCCTGAACGCCGGCTACATGCACGAAAAAGCATGACTCATTGTCACGTTCGCCTGAGCTGAACATACAAGCGAGAGCGCGGAACAAGCTATAGAGAGGCACGATCGGCCTAAGCTTACGGCGTTAGCACTTAAAAATATCTTCCCTAAACAGACTTAAGCCCATAGTTCGGTGGTATACATGTTCATACAGTAGGTGCTAAATAGATATTTCTTGACCTCATCACTGCATTTGCTTATAAAAACATATATATAAACATTTCACTGATTCAAATACAAACCGGTCCTTTTTGTTGTCTCAGCAATTTAAATACTTAGAAATGATACTTTAAGACAAATAATTTATAACGGTGATTGTCTGTGCTTCAACCGTGTCTATTTTTGCTGACTTTAAGCATTTGTACTAAACTTAAAAATATTTAGAGATTTATAATAGAATTATTCAAGATTATATATACAATGATAGTGTAACGGACACGTTGGTGTCTTCTCCGAGTGTTATTGATGGGGATCTTTGGGGACACCAAATTTTGAATATTCTTCTCGCAGACTGTATTTAAAAAGCACTTTTATTTACAACGGATCAATCACTACGTCATGGGAACGTGCCGTCCAATAATTTAGCACGACCTTAAGTACTAAATAAAGGCTGACACTAAACCGCCTGCACGTTTGACCCTTGTAATATAAAAATAAAATAGACGAAAGCGTGTCATAGACAGGCTTATATAGAAGGGTTCTGTGCCCGATACGCTATAAACGTATTTGTTACATAACTTCAAAAGCTGTTGTCCGATTTTGTTTAGATAAATTTTCCTAATGAGTTTTTAGCATGTTCTATCAACATAAAAAATTTCAAGTCTCTACGTAAATTACTTTGGAAATGCTTAGGGTACCACCTTACGGACCGTCAGGCGGATGGACGGACGGACAGAGAGAAATTATAAGGATTCCTTGTAGTACTACGGAAACCTAAAAACGACAGATGCATCGAAACACTATCGACCCCCATGTAACAAAACCGTAGATGTAGTATGTAGTAGGTATGTCTTCTTTTCTTGAAGGTCGCAAGTATAAATGTTTTCGATCCTATATTTTACAACCAATATGCAAAATTTCGTAATAAGCGGTTGAGCAGTTCAATTAAAAAGTGACTAACATTTAAAGTATTATATGAATTCAAGAAAAGAGCATATTCATTTCTCAAAGGCCGGCAACGCATCTGCGATCCCCCTGGTGTTGTAGTTGACCATAGGAGTCGGTAATCACTTAGGAGAACCGCCTGCTCGTTTGCCCCTTGTTATATAAAAAAAAATTCACCGAGTAAGACTTAATTTTTTTTGTTGACAGAACGGTACTGATATACGATATATATAAATAAAGCCGCTATTTAAGACACGGATATTAAAGTCTATATTTAGTTTTTGGCCTTTCACGACGAAAAACAACCTTTTGTCTTTAACTATATACAAACACAAACATATTTAATTAGAGGTAGCGCCATGCTTGTAACCGAATTGGGCCGGCGCGTCCGGGTACCAGTACCTCTTTCTCACATAAGATCGGCGTGAAGTAGTGGTAATGCTGTCACGTCAAGTGATGGTATTGTTGTCGCGTTTCGTTCGGTTTGTGAGACTTCCCGGTGGCCTAAACTTATCAAATCAATAAAACAACAGGCTGTAATATTACAGGTTTATTATCAATTTGTCAACAGTCTTACAGTCTCTATTAGTTAATATTAAATTGTGACGAGCGAACGGATGAAGTAGAAAGTATTTCTAAATACTTTTTAAGTACAGACGAACACTTGATAACTCGATAATTGATGATGAGGCAACGGTGCTAGGAATACCTTTTTTTCTTTTTATTGCACAATAACAAAAAAGTACAAGGTGAGCTTAATGTTAAAAGCCTTCCTTACAACGGATGTATAAGAAAAAAAGTGCAAGAGTGTATAGTCGAAAGTGCTTTATCATTTCGGATGACAGCTACTAGTTAAAGAAAATTTTGCTAAGGGTTACTCTTAGAAATCAACGTAATGCATAACAAGCAAAAATGAGCCTTTTATCTAATTGACATGCAAACGACATTCGACCTTAGCGTGACGTACCAATTTCTTGTTCGACTTTAAATAAAAATCAATAAGGATATTAGAAATGTATTGAAGCAAAAATGTTGAAGAATATATGAATATTCTCACTACGAAAATGTGTTAACATCTTTTTTTTAATTTTATTTAGGAAACGGCTTTATAAGCAACAGATTTTTTTTATAAGCAACGGATTTAGCAAAGCAATTTAGTTTTTTTTTTATGCAAGTAGGCAAGGTTTTTGCAAATTTGTTTATTTGTTTAGATATCTATATTATCTATCTATACTAACATATAAGCTGAAGAGTTTGTTTGTTTGCTTGAACGCGATAATCTCAGGAATGACTGGTACGATTTCAAAAATTCTTCCAACGTTGCCCAGCCCATTTATCGGGGAATGTTATATTAATATTATAATTTATATTATATCCAGGCGCCTTAGCTGGGGGCTACTCTTAATATGCGATTATTTTAAATATATTTTATATTAAAAAACATAAGAGGGGCACCATACTGGGATCACGATGGTTAAAGTTACGAATAAACCTCTATTGTAAAAACTTTGAATGATCATTTGAATGAGGGTGGCCGAGCCGAAGACTTTGCGTAACGGCGTAAAGTTTTGTAGAACTTTGTAGTCTTCAAGGATAAAAATGTACAAACACTTTGAACTATATGTGGAGCCGGCATCAAACTTTCCTTTTCTTTTTTTATTGAAATTATGTACATCATCTTGCATTTATTTCTTTAAGAACCCTCTTTTGACCGAGGAACAATCTTTAAAAGTTATTATTTCTATAATGTTTTTAAAGCAAATATTAGAACAAAATTGTGAGAGGAAGTTTGACTTCAAAAAATGGAATCGAAGAATACATGCAGTTGTGAATTCAATGATATACAAGTCGAATTTTTGCAGAGTAATCTAATAAAATTACGCATTAATTGGTTTAATCCGTTGGCGCAATGGGCTATGACCCTGCCTTTCGCTCCGGGGGTCGTGGGTTCGATTCCCGCCTCGAGTCTGGGTGTATTATCCATATTTATGTATTTATATATTTCGAGCACTGGAGCTTTCGAGCTTCAGTGCTCTCAGTACTTTAATCACGTGATCAATCAAAAACAGCTCTTATTAATAAAATTAGCAGTTAAATTTAATAATATTACATTATTAAAAAATCCGTAGGTGAAGGCAAATGGTGGTTTTGTAAAATTGGAAAGGTGAAAATGAAAAAAAAAATGAATGGGGACGTCAGTATACTGGATAAAAAGGCTGTGTATGAAACCTGGCCTTTATTTCAAAGGACCTATCAGCCTCACTTCACAAGTATGAGTTCCATGGCCCTAAAAATGTTAAATTATTATTATTTTAAGATGCCGATAAAAATTCTGTACACAGTACCACATTTCATTCATTTATGTCCTAAATTGTAGAAGTTAGTACAACTGAAACGGTCGGACGGACAGAGCGTAGCTATAAGGTTTCCCTGTAACACTACGGAACCCTAAAAAAGTTTATGTTTTAATATTACAAAGGGCAAGCGGACAAGCGTAGTAGCGAAAGGTGAAATATGGCAAGGAGGCAGGCTTCCGCTAATAACGGATGTTGCAATAGGACCAGATTAAGGACGTCTAAAATCTTAGTTAATAAGGAAGTCTGAGGGCTTAATATAATACTAGCCGTGCATTAGGTTACAAAATTAGATTAAATTTTACTGTGATGATATATCCTTCCTCGATAATTGGGCTATCTAACACTGAAAGAATTTTTCAAATCGAACCAGTAGTTCCCGAGCTTTCAAGCAAACAAACAAACTCTTCAGCTTTATATTAGTATATATTAAGTTTATATGAAAGTCCTTCATTGTTCCACTACAAACGCGGAGGATGTTGCGGGCACCAGCTAATTAGAAATACGAGAAGAAAAGATTTTATGCTCCATGGTACTGTGGCGCGAAAAACTCCTCAAGACGTGAGCAAAGCTGACACGTAAATTAACAAAAGGATGATATTGCGTGAATTAATCCTAACGCATTATACTGTTCGCGACTAGTAGTCGTATTCACATCGTAGTGTAATTAGGCATGCTTTCCCTAAATATACTTACTGTGTCAATCGTTAAGTTCGGCTAGGAGGAAGAAATAATAACAAGGAGAAATAATAAAATACCCTGTCTATCATTTCTTAGCTAAAAGTTAAATATTTGGCCATTCACATGGATCACCAGTAAATTATTAAGAAAGATACTGTAACTTTATCTAGAGAATCTGGGTGAGTGTCCTAGACTCAAATCTGCATCAGATTTGAGTCTTGCGGCAGTATAACTAATTCTAGCCATTTCTTAATTTTATTTTTTTTTAAATTGTACGTTATCGTACCCTACGTTAAAAAGGTATAAATTTGATAGAGTACAGTTAGCAGTTTAAAAACAACAACGGATCAGAAGTCAGTATCAAATTTTGATTATTTTATACATGCTTATTTGGTCATCATTTATGTTTAAACATTAACATAGTTTCCGATACACATATTATGTTCCCAAGCCAGATCTCCGACGCGCTCAAGAATGAGATGAGGATGGCAATATCTGTAACCTCTCATTTCCGAGATGAATGATTTTTGTGATTTTATTTGGGACATTAAATGTAGCTTTATCACAAAGTTTGCGGCACGAGGTCTTTTAAACCCTATATAGATATTACATAAATCCACTAATTTAAAATTTTCGAATTTTAAGATTCGTTTACTACTGTAACTCCAAAACTACCCTAGAGCACATTTATTAACAAGGGCTGAACTAAACATCTGCGAGTTACCATCAACAAAGGAGAATGAGGTTCCTATTATTAAATGAAAAACAGGTTCAGAAGAACTCACGTATATCCTTGTAACCATTCAAAGTTGTCCATCATACTCCACGCAGAATAACTCACGACGTTACACCCATCGTCGATAGCATCCAACAAGGCTCCAAGGTATCCCCTGTAGTACTGGACGCGATCCTCATCTACGCGACCGGCGTAAGTTGCCATTCCATTCTCAGTGATGAAGACCTACGCGACCTCAGACTACCCTAGCTGCTATTGTCACTCCCCCTATACCGTCCGTGACAGTAGTATCCGCATCCCTTTTCTCCTTTCTATCTACCTTTATATCCCTTTACTTCTGTCTATTAATTTAATTAGAAGTGGCGCCACGCTTGCAGTTCTTCTGAACTGCAGCCGGATCCAGGTACCAGTACCTCCTCCTCACATAAGATCGGCGTGAAGTGGTGGCAATTCTGTCTCGTGATGGTATTGTTGTCACGTTTCCTTCGGTTTGTGAGAGTCCCCGGTAGTCTAACATAGACTAGCGTTTGTTGTGAAAATGAAATTTGAGAGGAGTGAAATATGTTTTGAAAATTTGTATAAAAGTTCAAGAGAACAACGCGGACAAAGTCACGTGTTGAAGCTAGTGTGCAAATAAATTAGACACTACTTCCTGTCAGAGCTTACTATTCCATTCCTTCCAAGGATTCACCGTACAGAGGCTAAATCGTTCGCGATACAAAGGAATCCAAGTAGTTGCAACACAACAATTTGCAATATCATTTTTTAATTCTATATATATATAAAAGATAAGAAAGCAGAGAACATGTTAGGATATATAGTGATTATAAGTTGCTGAACTGGAATAAATACTTTGTAATTCAATTCAATTCAATTCAAGGTTAATTTTTACGAGATAAAAGGCTCTTTTATCTAAGAATAATTCGATCACGTAACCGCATAAAACCCTACAAAATTACGTTGTCACGCTAACCGATTATCTTTGCGACAAATCGCAAACCTTTTTTAGTGGCAGCGGAAATGCAGCAGAATATGGCTTCATACACACGCTGAATGATAACCAATTATATGTACGTCACAATGCATAATGGTTCGATTGAACAAGTCATGTTCCTTCTTAATACTCCGTCCCCAGTCATTGCTTTAGTTGGTAGCACTTCAAATGTTTCCATATTGGATCCAAGTGTTGGCCAGGCACGGATCGAGCCTATAAAAAAGGTGTAGGGCCACTTGATTTTTGGGCGATTTTCGCCAAAACGCGTGTCGGTGTATATACTTTCTTAAGATCGATAAGGTGCTATGGAAAGGATTTGTCTATAAAATATATGACTTTGACACATTGCTGTTAAGGTTGGTATTGGTTATTATCAGGATTTCAATCGCAATAGACTGCGAAAATATGACGTCACAAATCTATCAGTGTGGTGGGACCACCATGGTGGATCCGCGACTGGTATTAGCTTTAGAACCTACATGAGCTTAGCCAAAAGTGTTGGCGGTTCAACTGATTGACTATCGATGCGTATCGGCGTATTTATATTAATCTCTTAAGATAGATATAGTGCTATGGAAAGGTTTTATCTATAAAATATATGAATCCGACACATTGTTGTGTATAAATAAGATATTGAATATTATATTATCACGCTTTCAATCACAATAGACCGTGAAAGTATGACGTCACAAGTCTTTCATTGTGGTGGGCATGCCCATCGTGTAGCTAGCCCACCACGGAAGATCCGCGCCTGGTATTGACTTTAGAACCTGCATAGTTTAGGCGAATGCGTTGGCAGTTCAACTGATGGACTATCGACACCATTGTACAAGAGAAATACCAGAACGTTTGCTGATGTGTTGCTGGCCTTTGTGAAATGAATACACTCAGAAACAATCGGGTTACAGAATTACACAATTTTTCCCTTTTTCTTAAGAATAAAAGAATAAATTTCATTTTTGCTGTATAGTAGACCAAATCAATTAGCTAACAATTACATAATTTGGATGCCTAATGACCTCCTGTTACATATTTACCTCTTATCTGTATAAACAATAATACCGTTATTATAAGTACCAGTTATATACATACAATTTATTTGTATAATAAGAAAAAACTGCGTTAAATCTCTCAGCCATTTCGTCTATTTAGCAGATGTGACAATTTTGCTGACCAATTTAAGCCATTATATCAGCATTAGATGACAAATGCGAAAATTAAAGGCCGACGATTTTGCAAAATCTGTCAATCCATCACTGTCAACATACGAATTCGGGTTAAGATGGCTCTGGCTTGAGTGTTTAGTCTCCAAGATCATTTTGAAAAGAAACACTGTTCAAGGCAAGTTGCAAAATTCCTATGTAAATACATTTTAGCGCGGATAGCACTCCTCGTAAGTTGCAACTTTGACGTATTCAAGGCTTTCAAATGAAGTTATAATGTTTTACTTCCAACTAATACTCGAACACTTATACCGTAACTATCACTGCTTCTTTAGAACTTTTTATTTTACTTTTTCTACTGTCTTCGATGTATTTAAAATGCGCAGCAAATATAGTCATAACCACTGTTATAATCTGCGAACAAATGATTGTAGCTAATATTTTTTCTTTAAACAAAGTTTTGACAAATGAAAAACGACTTCAAATTGTCGGAACACGCACCCTTGCACGAATTTCCGAACCATTGGAAGTCGTCGAGTCCACTTATTAAGGATGTTTTTTTTTTTAATTTTTGTGCTAGGCCTACAGTGGACCTCTTTTAGTGTCAACGCGGGTTGCAATAGCATTAATTAACATTGTGACACGATTAAGACTTGTCTCCTGTGGGCCTAGCATGAGTATTTTTATCCTAAATAAAGTCGACTCGTTGACTTCGAACGATTCGAAATGTTCGTGCTAGGGCATAGGCCCTTAGTCCATAGGGACTAAATTAAAGTAGGACCACACGAGAAGCACTAGTTTTCAAAAAGGGGAAGAATAATCAAAACAGGTTCAATCAGTTGAAAGTCTTGAGGTAACCTCAGATCATAGAAGCTATTTCTATGATCTGAGGAGGTAACAAACAAAAAAAATACAGTCGCATTGAAAACCTTCTTTTTTGAAGTCGGTTGAAAATACGTAGTCTTTCTCATTATCAATGAAATGTAACTAACAGTTTTTTCTCTGCAATTAAATTAGAAATGCGGGCAAAGTAAGAAGCATAACTGCGTTTTAATTTTCGCCTTTGCAAATGGCTAAGTGAAATGCGAAGCAAAGAGAAGCAGAACCACGTTTACATTCAGTTGACTGTAACTATCATTTCTTCTTTGAAAACACGCAACCTTTTTAATCGTCCAATTACGATATCATTTTTTCCTCTTTCGCGTAATGTGTTTGAAGTATGAACCGAGGATTACACTGCACACAACTTTCTCACACTTTTCACGTACACAACTACAAGTTTCGTTTAATTAGATTACTTATTATAAGTTAATAACTTAGACGCGTCTTAGAAATTGTAATAGAGCGTGTCGCACAATCGTGCCGTGCCGCGGCATAAACACTACTGAACAGTGAAGGCAACTTATTATCGCACAATAACGTACTTGAGAATTAAACCATTGCTGCATGGAATTGCAGTGTTTTAAAATAGTATTACTATTTCGGGCAAAATTATTGAGTAAAGGTTCCTAAATAGTCACGCTCCCCAAAACTAAGCGGACGCCGCGAAATTTACAAAAAAAATAGTTAAGTGCTAAGTTTATTCATTGTGATAAATGAGTTTTAATTTGTTATTTTTTTTTTCATTTTGTATTTTTAAGTTTTTTTTTCTACTGTGGAAACTACTCATTTTGCCTATGCCTTTGTTTTTTTATACTAATTTTATAATTTTCTTCACAATTGTGTGTTTCCCAAAAATATAAAAATAAAATAATGTTTTTTTTTTTGTATCGATTAAGTATAACTGAGAAAGGAATGGTTGGTACTCAAAATGTTACTAAGAGATCTAAACGTAAATAGAATTAATTTTTTTCGTGGCTAAAATAGCTTATAGAAACAAAAATGTTTTCAACAAAGCTACACATTTATTTTATTTAAATATAAATACGTATAAACGTTTAACAGTATCAATTAATAGCTTTGTTGAATAATTAATTAATCTGCAGGAAACTCGGCCCTGATTTTCAGTGTATGCCTGGTGACGTCACTGAAGGATGAAGTGAGAAAAGGAAAAAAAAAAAAGATTAAGATAAGCTAAATTGTTACTGCTAAGAGAAATTAAATTAACCATATTAAAGTGATGAGTATAACGTAATTGGTTCGTTTCAATGCCAATATATTGATCACGGTCTTGACCATTTTGCATAATTATTAACTTAGCGTATACCGAGGAGGTCGTGGCCTAATCAGTGGTCGGCGTTTGAGTCGATCGGTAGGTTAAGTTGCTCTTGCTGCGACCGGCTGATGGATGGATGACCCATTCCAGCACTGGTTTATATTTAATATCCGACCTCCTCAGTGTTTCGGAAGGCGCGTAAAACAGTGGGACCCGATTAATGTCACTTTGTGATATTAGTCGTAAGATTGTAGAGATCGTGGGGGTTCCGAAGATGACGTCAGATGGCAATCGGTTATCTTAACTCGCCCCACAGCCACATCCTAAGTGATGGTATTGTTGTCACGTTACGTTTGATTTTTAAGACTTACCTGTGGCCTAAACTCGTCATTAAAGGTGGCATCTGCTTCCCTCCTGGTCGTGCAGATGTTCATGGGCGTCAGTAAGCACTAAGCTGCCAGCTCGTTTGCCCCTTGTAACATGAAATAAAAAATCTAAACGCTTCACAGGCTTAATTTTACGCGAAGAAGTCGTGGAAAACAGCTGTATTTAACTAAGAACGAAGTGAAATTGTTTCATAAGCAAATTATTATTCTTAATTCATCAGTTCATAAAACATTTTGGAATAATAAATTTTTGGAATAATACTGGAATTGGTAGGAGAAAGTAGGTTAGGACGTCTCAAGTCCTTGGAACCATTAACTTTCAGTGTCAATTCAATTATTTCAAGACGAAAAAGGGGTAGGTGTCGTCTGTAAAAATAATATTTTACACAGTGAAAAGCTTAAACAAGGTGTGCGTGTCACGCAATTTTGTTTATACATATTTTATATAACTGTATGTACTTTAATGCTAACTGCTTAAATAATTATTGTGACTAATAAGCTACATTAGGTTTTTGCCTTCAATTTTTATAACAAATAATTTTTTTAGTAATCCATACATCAATTATTAAGAATTATATTCCAACCGACTTCGACGTCACGTAGATAATGTGTAAGAATAACCGGGCCTTGGAAAAAGTTCGGGTAATTATGCCTTAGCGGCTCTTCACGAGGGGTCAATGTACGTTTTTGCTTAGCGATATGAGCCCTAGTAGAGAAACTATAGTCGCTGCTTACGGCTGCACATCACGCAGTTAATATGCACGTTTATCACTTTATTTAGATAGGAAAATGTTTTAAGTAATGAGTGGATACATACAAGAAATGTATAAATAAATAAATATATAGGACTCTATGACGCACGGACGTCTGTTCCTAAGGTAGACAACTTAATGCCTGTGTTATAGGTAACAGCCGCCTGTTATACACAAATATATTGGTGGCGGATTCGGTGGTGTAGCTTTCGGGTTGCAGCGTTGCACCGATTTTCCCTCATATTCATTCGCGGATTTAAGCAAAGTAGTTTAGTATTTTATAGAGTTTTAATTCATGCGATGTTAAATTTTTTCAGCGTCTTTTTATTTTAATCAAAAATTCAATTACATACATTACATAAAATGATTGAATTTTATATTAAAATATAATAATAAAAAGCATTTCTCAGTTGCGAGTTTTCAGTGAACCATAGTAGTTTTAGTAGCATCGGCAGCTCCCTGGCTACTTATAGAATAAAAAAAAGAATCCTAATTTGTCAGAAACCTTTACTGCAGTCTATCTTACATTAACTTTTTATTCGGAACAATACGAAAATAATAAGTTATTGATGAATGTTTAAGCAATTAACATGATGACGCAGTGGGGTGCTGTAGACGATGCATAAATATTATGTCTTCGTCAATGGTTGAAAGGGATAAAACCTATTTACCGACTATGGGTCACATAATTGTTTGTAATTCATATTGAACTAAACTGAATTTGTATTTGTAAATAAATAAACTTTTGAATTTGAATTCTGTGTTGTCTTGTTATTTCATATTTATGACCTTGCCCCCTGTACTTCGCACACTGTCTAGACTACCAGTGTAACTAACATTACGTAAATCGTCTGACACGGAAACAATGTAATTGGGATTCAAAAGACTTTAGATACGTTGATAGATCTTGTTAAAAGTAATAATACAAATATGTTATTAATCTATAGTAATATATAAAGCTGGAGAGTTTGTTTGTTTGTTTGCTTGAACGCGCTAATCTCAGGATCTAATGGTTCGATTTGAAAAATTCTTTCAGTATTAGAAAGCCCATTTAGCTTGGAAGGCTATAGGCTATATATCAGCACGCTAAAATTTAATCCAATTTTAGTACCAAATTTTACGCGGACGCAATCGCGGGCAGGGCTGGTCTACAATAAATCTCTTAATAGAAACAAGAGTGGTATTCATTATAAGGATATGCTGCAAAAGGCAATTTTGATCTGCATATAATGTACTATGTACTTAACTGGACAAGCTTTTAATTGGACTAGGATTAAAATACCGTTTTCTATAAAGTAGCTTCGTAAATAGTTCACTATATTTTTTGTAATATGTAAAAGATAAAAATGGTTGTTGTTGGTTATACTTACGAGATAGACATAAGCCTCTGATGACTTTTGTATAGATCTTTATGTATAATACAATTCCGTAAACAAATATATATTTTTTTTATATCGCAAGGTTTAACCAGCGCACGCAATGTAAGCGCACAAAGTTCGTTTTTTACGATATCATGTTAAAAAAACATTGAAATTCCCGACTTTTATATTTAACTAGCTGTGTCTGCGACTTCGTCCGCATGAAATAACGTAAAAAAATTAATTCAATTTTAACGTGATTGTATATAGCCTATAGCTTTCTTCGATAAATGGGCTATCTGACACTGAAATAATTTTTTATATGATGATTAGACTCTATCCTATGTCATATAATATCCATCTTAGAATAGTTACACTACTTACTTAACCTAACTATCAACTAAGATTCAGCATTTTAATGGTTCAAATCAACTATTTACGTTTAGTTAATATCTATCTATGACCTTCATTAGTTCTAGCCAATTTTCTAGATGATACAAGAAAGCAGTATTGATGTATGTTTATGTAAAACCTTTGTATATTTTATATATCTTCAGGACCATTTCAGGTTTTAAAAAGAAGGCAGAATAAACAATTCATCTAGTTCAATCTAATATATTTCAAATTCAATGTACACCGTAATGCCCCAACAAATATTTCTACGAAAAATATACCAATTACTTCTACCCAAATACTTAGGAGATTGAATTTGGTACCTCAAAGACCTCGATGTAATCCTTGACACACAACATTACAAGGGTGACACCCTTCCTTTTCACATACTGACTCCAAGTGAACAAAGACTTACACCCAATAACTCGACGTCCGACCGCAGCGGCATCTCACTGCTGTCTGTCTCCCAGCCGCGAATTATGCACACGTAATTAAACACTTTGTGGTAGCAGATCATGCCCACAGAGTACCTTAACAGGTTGTTGCGTTTTTTAGTGACGTGCTAAAAATAAAATCATACTGTTATTTATGTAGATAGATTTATTGATGATATATATTTTTTGATATACATATAGTTGGGGATCTATTCTCTAACAGGGTTAGGGAATTAAATAACACTGAACTTTTCTTATTCTTCGTTGACGTATATTTACAAGCACAATATTCTCTGGATACAATCAGCGTCGTATGAACGTGCCGTTCTGCAATTGTGCCCAACCTTAAGACCTAAAGGGAGGCTGACACTAGTGTTAACCGTAAACGAGTAAATAGTCTCTGTTTACGCGAGCGAGATAGCATTCTCTGTCTCACTCTCACAAGAGTTAGCTATCTCGCTCGCTATGTACACTAGTGCCAGCCACAATCAGTGTAATGCTGCAACCCGAAAGCTACACCACCGAATCTGCCACCAAAGCACAGCACTACACTGACTTTCCGATGGAAATTACGGATGGAACCAGAATCTAATAAACATGAATATTTCTGTCTGTTCTACCGCTTCATACGTCTATATGTCGTTAAGGTACATTTCGCGACGGAGAGTCGATACTCTCAATTCGATAATTGACACCCATATTACTGAAACCAAGTTTGTTGAATACATCCATCCAAAAGTCATTACTACATGCATACAATAAATTAGTATTGTATGGCTGTAATAATGACTTCTTTTAACTAGCGTTATTCCGGTCTAGTACTAAATTCCGCTTAAATTGCAGAGGATGTGGCTGTTCGGCGGGTTAAGATGGCCGAATGCCACCTATAGTCATCTCCGGAACCCCCACATCCTTTACAACCTCACGACGAATATCACATTAATAAGGACCTACTGTCCTTTTGTTTAAGAAGGTACGTAAGTCTTACCTACTAAAAAAAAACAATATATATTTGCGCAAAAAATCCAATGGGCTGTACATTGTTCCGAACGTTCTAAGTTTGTACTTTGGCTCATAACTTGTCGTTTTTAGTCTCAAACACAACTCCAAATTTTTAATTTGTTAGTTGGCTACTTACTTTACTCTACTGGATTGATGATGAAAAGGTTGTACAATCCTGGTTAATTCATTCAGAATGATTTTTTTTATGTATATAAAAATAAGTAATGTTGGCGTATATCTACTATAACTATAGAGCCTGAGCTGAATTCACATCCAAAGCCGCAGCTTTCCTACCAGTGCTGACTGAATCACCATTAAAAGTTATTCACGTCTCATTCTTCAAAAATGAACAGAATAAAAAAGGATTTAGTGTATTATATATATTGGTATCGATTTCACACGAAATCCTTGTATTATTGACCATTAGTTTGGACTATTTTTATCAGGCAAAATTAAGTGACCATACAAATACAACCTGTGTGGTTTTTTTGTACATACACGCACAGGCCTATATGAGACATGGACGTTTGTTCCTAAGGTAGACAAATTAATGCCTGTGGCATAGGTAACAGGCGCCTGTTATACATAATTTTTTTTCTGTTTGTCGGGTTTGTAAGCGATGAGGGCTCCAAGCAAAAAAAAAAAATCAAAATTTTAGACAGTTGCTAGATTTGTATTCAAATTTATCAACCGGCGACTGTCGGACGGAACTGTAGGACGAGCTGAAATGGGGTCGGCATTGCGTGATAGGTTATCTGCAAGCACCAACCTATACTTATATTACGATGGGTTGATCAAGTAAGGCGAAGTAAGTCTAGGTCCTAGACTCTAGGACATCAACTATTATATATGATGACATAGATACTGTAATAGTCATTGACGTGCTTTGGCTATCAGAATAGAAGACAGAGAAAAAAAGACATATCTAAGATACTCTGGTGAAATTTTTGCAATCATCCCTCCGCTATCATAAAATATACTCTTAGCATTTGATTGGTATATAAATCTCTCACATAAGATCGGCGTGAAGTGGCGGCAATTCTGTCACGTCATACGATGTTATTGTTGTGGCGTTTGGTACGGTTTGTGAGACTTCCCGGTGGTCTTATCTGGTCATCAAAGGCCGGCAACGCATCTGCTATCCTTCTGGTGGTGCAGAAGTCCATGGGCGTCGGTAGTCACTTATGTGAACCGCCTCTTTGTTTGCCCCTTTGTAACATAAAAAAGGAAAAAATATCTTACCGGCTTTCACACAGAAACCTATGCAATCTATTTTGTCCAAGCCGCCTACCGTTTATTGAATTGATTTACAAGTGTGAAAAATTATATGTGGTGGCGTTTCGTTTTTCATTATTGTAAATTAATATAGCGAGACCTCCTGACACAAGTATTTTCATACTTATTAGAAGATCTCGACCTTTACTGTTTCTTGTAAAGTTTAAGCGAAAATAAACATTTTATTATTTTATTTTTATATAGACTGAACGAAATTTGCTCTCAAGCCTATTTCTATAAAACAACATGTATTGTTTGTTCTATTCAAAAAAAAAAATTGACAATTAATATGACATACGGCTATTACGATTACTCTTTAGCATCTTCCAATACATGTGTGTATAAATGGTGTAAATCAGTGGTGGGCAAACCTTTTTAATGGGGGACCACAAAATTTAAGAAATTCTAGAGGAAGGCCAGAATTATAGAAAATAAATCATTTTGTTGTCAAAGCTTTTGGTCATAATATTACATATACATTACAGCGTTACACACTTGTTTGTAATACCACTTATATGTTATGCAACCATTATTCTACTCTAAGTAAATGTACTTTAATATATTTCTCGACCGTCAAAACGTAATTAAAGCGGTCCATATACTATCCACTTCGATGGACTTTGGGCGGGCCGGATTAAACACTTTCGCGGGCCAGAGTTGGCCCGCAGGCCTCACATTGGCCATCACTGGTGTGAATACGTTTAGCATCGGTGTGTGTGATTTTATTTTAATAATTTAATACATATTAGTACTGCCTATAATAAAAGTTTTTCTTATATGTTACGTAAGAAATATAAGTATTTTAGGATGGGTCTGGCGTAATTTTAAATAGATTTAAAACCATTAAATCAGATGTATAAAAAAAATTAGGTATACGAAAAATATTCTTAGCTAAAAAGGTTTTTTTTTTAATTAGGATTTTACGAAGGGAAGTGTAATTAAAATTCCGTGTGTGTTTATTTAACCAACCGCACTGGTTCACAGCGTTTGCCCGGCTCCCTGTAATTAGGTCAGAGCGTGGACTCGCAGGAGAGAGGATTGCAGTATGTAACGGTGCTCGGTGCGCGGTAATTATTTTAAAAAAAAAAGTTCACAAACGGCGGCACACAGAATACGTATAGATGTTTCAGTCTAGAAATGCACGTCCCTCCACTAATTATCTGCAACGATTGCTTATTATGTGCAGCGTTTTTATAGTAAACTCAAATTCAACCATGCACTGAGAGAATAGCAGGAATTTTTTGAACCCAAGTAAGCCGACGACTCGACTTTGCTTAGTATGAAAATGTTCGTCCTGTCATCACAGCTGACCCTTTTTACGGTCATCGCAGGTTGCATTAGGATAGATTAAAAGCGTGACAAGATTAAGATTTGCCTCCTGTGGGCCTATAGCACGTACATTTTCATCCTAAGTAAAGCCGAGTGGTCGACATACCTCGGTCGAAAAGTGCGTGCTAAGCCCTCTGTAATGTTTCTGTCTACACGCTATTTAGCACGCAGAGGTAAATACTTTGAGGGACGTGCATTCTTAGACTACTACATACGTCTACCGAGAGATATGTACTTGGGCCGACATAACATTTCACCGTCTTTCTGAAGGCCTATTCTAGTCAATGAACAATCATTTATGTACGACTATCCTCCCACTTAAGTTCGCTTTTTCTTTGGACTGTCTTTGACAAAAACTATCCCAATACAGAAGAATCCACGGAATACCGAACAAATTGAATAAAAATAAAAATGGCGTTTCAAGACACGCTTATATAGAAGGGTTCCGTGTCTGATACGCTATAAACGTAATTGTAATAAATAACTTCAAAAGTTGTTGTCCGATTTCGTTCAAAATAATTTTCCTAATGAGTTTTTAGTATGACCTATCAACACGGATGGAAATGGAAATGGCATGGATATGCAAGGTGGGACCATTCTACGGGCAGACAGACAGACGGACGGACGGACAGAGCGAAATTATAAGGTTTACGGTATACGGATTACGGAACCCTAAAAATTGGAGATGTGAAAAAAAAAACCGAATAACAAAAATAACAACTTGTTCATATTTATTTCATTTATAATTATGTATTTATACACTTAGTTGTTTTTAGCGCCACCCTTCCTGACTCTTTAAATCCTCTCTTGCCTAGGTTGTCTGTCGCGTTAAGCGATAAGTACGCCTTTGCGCACTTTGTACTGGAGTTACAATATTTTTTTACCATTGTTTTTTTTTTCCGTGTGTGCAATTAAATTTCAAATAAATAAATAAAACAACAACAGCAAGCGTAAATAGATAAAATAAAAAAGAAACAACCGAATAACAAAACAAATGGCAAGCCAATCGACTTGGCGTGAATTTCACTTGTCGGAAACAGACGTTATGCTGATCGTAACCACAAATGTGTACATTCAATTATAGAATAAGATAAACGGATGAAATAAAAAGCATCCATCCATCGGGCTGAAAGCAATAAAAGAATTAAACTAAATACCAAAACAAAAGGAGTTGAAATGAAACAAAGGGATTCATCAACCTGTCGTGTTTGTTTGACTGTTGGGAAACAGACGCGTTGCAGAGCGTATCCACAAATGTATATCTAATCCAATTATAGAAAAAGGATAAATAAGCCGTGCGGCTAACTAACAAGTCAAACATCGACGTTACACAATTTTAAACACACAAACAACGCCACAACGAATCTACAAATATATGCCGAGATGTGTAAATTAATAAATCAACAGGAACTGATTGTATTCGCATTTATACGGAATATAGATCAAAAAACAATGTGGCCCAGTGGGTGTCAAGGCACGTTACAGAGAAGGGTTTCGTATGTGATACGCGAGAAAGGTATTTGTTAAGTAACTTCAAAAGTTGTCGTTCAATTTCGCTGAAAATATTATTCCTATGGCCCATCAAAATGACAAATTGGAAGTCGCTACATGTAATAGTTTATAGAAATCAAAGGCGTGGGACCGTCTTGCGATCGGGCAGACGGACGGATAAAGTGTAATTATAAGGGTTCCTTGTAGGACTACAGAACCCTAAAACGCGGGCGTTGCGGGCACAGCTAATTTAATATATAGAGAGCTAGCTTTTAACTTGCTACAAACTGCGATAATATAGGTGGCAAGCAGATGCGTTGCCAGCCTTAATGACGAGTTTAGGCCATCGGGAAATCTCACAAACCGAACGAAACGCGACACAATACCATCACTTGACGTTTTACATGGTTCTTTTATTCTATACTTTAATACATAAAGCGAAAGAGTTTACTTGAACGCGCTAATCTCAGGAACTACTTGTCCGATATGAAAAATTACTTCAGTGTTGGATAGCCTATTTATCGCGGAAGGCTACAGGCTGCACATCACGCTAAAATTGAATCTATACTTTCACCTCATTTTATATGACACATTAGTCAAAAGATCTAGTACGAACGTTATTTCCTTTCTTTCTTTTCTTTTAAACCTTCTCGAAAATAGGGAATAAAAGTATGCAAACAGAATCAAAAATGTTTCAGAAGTCTATGAGCTTTAGCGAGACAGACGAACAATGATGGATTTTTATTTATATAGATATAAAAGAAATCGAGACCATATATACAATAAACTTGTGTACCCGGTCAATTTACCTAGAACCAGTGATCACACAACCACCCCAAGTGCGACGTTCGCACACATACATATAGATAATACAACTAGAAACCAGGGTCACTGCCCACTGCGCCAACGGGCCAGTATCAGTAATAGGCATTCAAAAGTGCCTATTAAAGGCCGAATGTAATGGAATAATTTTAATTCTAACTTGCCTTTTTGGGTTACTGGAAAATGCCTTGAATAGAATTTTCGTCCCAAATTGAAATAGACGGGAGGCGGATTCCTGTTTCGCGAAATCGTATTTCAATCCAAACTTTGCGGTATCGATGGTGCTTCTTTGAAAAGCATTTTGGCATAAATTCATTTGAACTTTTTCCTTTAAAATAGTGTTCTGTATTTTTTTTTATAAGACAAGGGGCAAACGGGTAGGCGGTTCATCTAAGTTACTACCGACGCCCATGGACAACTGCAACACAAGAGGGCTCGCAGATGCGTTGCCGGCCTTTGAGAAATGAGTATGCTTACTTTGTAGTAGAGGTGGTAGTTGCGCAACATGGATAGTTATTGAAACTAGCTATCGTTGCAGTAGCGGATAGCAAATTATTGAGATATAGAAAAGCTATCTATTTTATTAGGTTTCCGAAAGCGTTGAATGTCACATGCGGCCCTTCGAAGTTAGACAACTTTCGTGATTAATCGTTGTCGCGTTTCGGCGATATCAATCCGCTACGATGTAAGACCTTGATGCGACGGCGAAGTGGTTGAAACATAAAACAGTGTTTTGTCTCGTTCATACATAGGATTATGTGTATGTGACCTAATAATGATCATTTTGAACACATACGTATATAACGGACGTCGTATTTTATTAATGCCAATTTTTAAAATATAAAATAAAATAGGATGCAATAAATAATTTGTTGTCTAAATGGTTTAGGATACGATAATAATAATAATAATAAATTCTTTATTTCGGATTATCATCCATATTGTGTTAGTATGTACAGGTAGAGCCTTAACCCTTGAAAACTACAAAGTACTACACAACTTTGCGCAGCTGCACAAAAACCCTGGCCACACTACATGATCATTCAAATAAAGCTGTCTGGCTCCGGCATAATAGGCTCGTTTTCCCACCAATTATTCTTTAAAGCATTTAAAAGTAAAAGCTTTTGCTACGAGGAGACCGTGAAAATTCTATTTATGAATTTATGATACGCAATTCAACGCAAGTTTTTCCACTTTTCTTTTCAAACGAATAGTGTTACGCCGTACCTATAAACGGCCATTTTATTACGTTGAGACGTAGTGCGCAGAAATCTAAAATTAATGGTAAATGAATGTGAATGTTTAATTTGACCAATTTTACAATTGAGCTGACAATTAGTTTCAATAGTCTTATGTCGTTTGTTCAGCCTTTTGTGTAAAGAACAAGTACTACGACGAAAAAATAGATAATTCCATTTTTTTGATGCTCCAAAAAATTATAATAACTCAAAATTGTTCTATAATATGAAAACGAACTAAAAAGCAGAAAATAAATAGTACTCTCATGCGAATTAGTAGACACTTACTGATGTGTTGAAGTCGGTACCAAGCTAAATAGGTTCTTCGCTAAATTGATGTAGATGAAACATAAAAAAATAAAAAGGATATTGAATTGATAACCTCTTCCTTTTTTTGAAGTCGGTTAAAAAGCATTCCGACACTTGAACTTAATCTATAC
This sequence comes from Charaxes varanes, assembly GCA_024363005.1. Taxonomy (NCBI): domain Eukaryota; kingdom Metazoa; phylum Arthropoda; class Insecta; order Lepidoptera; family Nymphalidae; genus Charaxes; species Charaxes varanes. The sequence continues at coordinate 5,756,746 of JANCMC010021608.1, forward strand.
TAATATATAAAGCTGAAGAGATTGTTTGTTTATTAGTTTGCTTGAACGCGCTAATCTCAGGAACTCATGATACGATTTGAAAAAGTCTTTCAGTGTTAGATAGACTATAGGCTAAATTGAAATCATTTTTTTACAGGCATGTGCGAGTCAGACTCACGTTCTAAGGATTCCGTACCATCGCTTAATACTATACCAGGTTTTATGTTAAAAAGGGCACACGAGCAGGCAGCAGGCTTAGAACTAAGTCCCTACTGACGCCCATAGACATCTGCACGACCAGGAGGCAAGCAAATTCTTTCCGTGTTAGATAGCCCATTTATCGAGGAAGGCTATAGGCTAAAATTGATCACGCTAAAATGGAATCTATTTCTTGTTACCTAATTTTAGGCGAACGAAGTCGTGGGCACAGCTACTTATGACGTATTTATTAATATACTATGATAATTTATCGTAACTACGATTCAAGCAAATGGTTTAAAATATCGGCACAAACAACATAAGTTATTATCTTCGTACCTACCCGTATATTAATATTTCGTAATATCATTAAACCACGATAGTTTTATAGGTGACCAAGAAAGTGCTTTACCATTTTGGATCACAGTTCCTACTTAAAAAAAATTTGCTAAGGGTTATTCTTAGAAATAAACGTAATTTATAACAAGCAAAAATGAGCCTTTTAACTAATCGACGCGCAAACGACATTCGACCTTAGCGTGGCGAACGAATTTGTTGGTCGACTATACATTTATATTATTTATACACAGTTTTACGATAAATAACAAAATAGTTAGGTCTCTTAATGTAATGAACATTGTGTAAGATACAGGTACATGTGCACATAAGGTACTAATGAAACTCTTCACTGTCGTATCCGTAGTTGCAAAGATTACATGTAAATGTACAAAAAAAAAAGCAAAAAAATAGTCATTGTAACTACTGACTTCCATTAGGGGTGACACTTGGAATAAACTTACAAGAAGTTGCGACTATAAAAGCAACTAGTGAAATAATTATTTTTAGATATGCAATTTCCGATTACTGTGAAGCTGCGATGCGATTCTTCCTCGAAAATAGTTTCTGTGTCATCAGCAACTATTTTCGATTGAATGCTTTGATGACTCGGAGGTGTGAGCCAATTTCTGGAACAGTTTTCGAAAATGTAGTATTTTGATAAAAACAGTGCATATATTTTTGTTTTAATGCTCGCTGGATATGATAGACAATAGATATGGCGCTCTGTCCGTCCGTCTGTCTGTCCGTAAGGTGCCCTCCTCCCCTAATATTTACTTTCTCGCTCGTTGATATTTTGGCGTAGACGCTAAGAACCAGCTTTCGTTTATACTAAAAGATCGAGAAACATAGCTCTTGTTCTAGCTCTATGTTGTTTGTTCTAAACCCATGTTGATAAGAAAACGATGTGATAGCGCGAACTTCAATTAGGACACTTCTTAAAGTGGACTTATTATACGTAGAGCTAGAGCTAGTAGAGCAAGAACATTTTTCATCTATCTTTTATTATAAACGAGAACTCGTTCTTAGAGTTTACACCCAAATATTAACAAGCAGCAACGAAAGAATGCTCTAAATTAAACAGTTAAGCTCTAGTTTGAGCAGTTAAACTATAAGAATTTGATACAATAGGGGTAGAATGAGCATTCGCTTATCTCATATAAATCGTCCTTTAGACATTAATATGTTTGATCAAACGTTCGAAAAACTAACTTCGCTCGCATCGCGCATTCTATTAGATTAAAACAATTGAATTACTAATCATTTATGCGCTTCTCTCTATCATGTTTGCGATTTTAATACCATATTTATTAGTCGGGTAAAAATAAAACCTATTGCTTAAATCCGCGTAGAAAAGAATACGAGAAAGAGCCACGTTGTAACCCGAATGCTACAACACTACCACCTTTCTGTATTGTACTTCAAAGTATGTTTTGCTTATTAAGCCAAATAATCATCAAAAGATACAAAAGCTTCTCTTCCACTTTCATATATTACCTCAGTATTAACTAACTTCGCGCCTTTTATGCTAGAATCCACTTTATGCACAACATGTCCATGCGAGGGTAATCTTCAACTCTTTATGTTTCTCTGTCATTGATACTATTAATTTTCACTTCTGGCAAAAATTCCTCTCACCACCTTTCTTAGAAAATTATTATCGACAACATTTTCGTTATAATTAATTATTACCATTCGTCGAATTAATATTTGTGACAACACTATACCATTAGTTAATTTTGGCGGATACATTTTAATAAGTATTTTTCACTTGAAAATTCTTTGGTAGATAGAGTTTCGGTTTGGACTAAAAATAGAAATAACCTGTACCTTTACGGCTAATAGAGGTTGCAGGTATTCCAGGAAGTTATATAGAAATAACTGAGTATTCCAGAATAGCCGAGAATTTCTCTTATTATAGACGTTGGAGGCCCTCCTGGAAATCTGCATATTGAATTTGCGCAAGGCTAATATTGGCTGCTATCTAGTTAGCGACCAGTTTTATTAGATTAATGGACTCCCTAAGGTTATCCACAAACCATAAAATTACTACAAAACTGCATAAGACTACATAAGGAATTTATTAATATTACTACTCGCTTTAGTGTCTTTTAAAGACATCAAAGCGAGTAGTACTTGTAGACCTTACAGTTTCGTGGGAGTCCCACATCCCAAAAGACACTAAAGCGAGTAGTACTTGTAGACCGTACAGTTTTGTAGGAGTCCCACATTCCAAAAGACACTAAAGCGAGTAGTACTTGTAGACCCAAGTGTTAGTATGTTTGTGTCAATTATTTGTAACGTTTTATCGCACCACCAATGCGGTAAGATAATTGCTGAGACGCTGACTGGCGTTATCTTTGATGAGTTTAGAAGTCTTAGGGTCAACGCGCATTTACGATGCCAGCATGAATACGACATAAAAAATACCGAATTAAATGATGAACAAAAGGAATTAAGTTCTGCGCAAATCCGCTCATGGAAACCAAAAGTAAAGCACAAATTTTCTGCTACGACTCAGCCCACGTTTCGCTCAGAAACCAAATCATTGTCTGTCTGATACTATAGTTCTTCTACCTAGCTTTGTCCTGGTCTATTACCATGGTCCGCTGAAACGGCAGAGGATAATAAATATATAAAAATAATGTGGCTCTGGGCCGAGTTAAGAGGACCAAATGCCGTCTGACGTCATCCCCGAGTCCCCCACAATCTCTACAATTTCATTCAGCGACATTACTTGGGACCTACTGTTTTACGTGTCTTCCTTTTTAACTATTATGCATCAGGAGACGGTAAGGAGATAATTTCTTTGAACGTATTTAATTGTAATCAAACAACTTTCCTATTATAATAGATATTATGATCGAGGAGGTAAAAATGGTTTTTACCTCCTCGATTTGCAAAAAAAAAAATATTTTTTAATAGCGAATATGGATTCACTATTAAAAAATAAAAAAAAAAATTGCATCCTTACGTTAATTTCAGTTTGTAGACATGATATGTGTAAAATTTTATCACAATAAAGTTGTTTAATTCAATTACGCGTATTGTGTGGATAAGTTTTTTACTATGCGTATGAAATTTAAACAATTATCATCTTCTTTATGGATATCGTATTTTTCTTGATTAGCTATTGTTATATGCAATATAGCGCAATTGCACTTGCGATGTTATTTTTAATCCGCATTCTTTGGAACATGGGCCTTACGCTCGTCCCGTTAACTTGATTCATATGTTTCTAGAAAGAAACGACTTGCGACACAATAGTCGCAACATTGGCCCACCTTTGCGGGTCCATTCGTGCCACATGCCCAGCCCATTCCCACTTAAGCTTTGCTGAATTTTTCCACATTTCTTATCAAGTTTAATGGAATATTTTTAATATTCCAACAATTTACTTACTACATTTTATCTTATTTATTTAAGTTGTTTGTTTGTAATTTATACTAAAATGTAGTGTACCATCGTTATTTTACTAGGAGGCATAAGTTCACCTAAAAACAAGTACATACTTCCATCGCAGACATTCAAAGAAAATTTGAAAGTTTTAGTACACTAAGGTATACCTTATCGTGTATAGCGGTATAGCGTTAGTTAGTGTTCTTCTATCTAGTGAGATAGAAGAACACTAACTAACGCTAGGTAGAACAACACTAACTAACGTTATCATACATTGGACTATACGACACATGGACGTCTGTTCCTAAGGTAGACAACTTAATGCCTGTGTTATAGGTAACAGCCGCCTGTTATACACAAATATATGTATCAAAAAGTATTTGACAAGAACATTACTCTTGCCTGAGCCAGACATAGCTTCATTTGAATGATCATTCCAATGATCATGTAATATGGCCGGGGACTTTATGTAACTGCGCAAAGTTTTGCAGACTATGCAAGGACAAAAATGTACAAACTCTTTGGTAAGTCTGGCTCCGGCATTATGTACAGCTACAAATAAAATTAGCTTTAGTCAATAAGGTTTCTATCGATATCCTTTCTCACATTAATATCATTGATTTTTGGTACACTCACGCGGTCTTTATCTAAACAAAAAATCTCCTAATCTCCTTCGTCTTAAGACATTTCTATAAAATTACTATACGTATTATAGAATTTCTCAACCATTCATAAGTAGAAACGCTAAAAATTCTTTTATTAAATTTCACATGCGATTGAACAGCAAAAATGTAAAACCATGATTGCGTCTGCGGAGATTAAACGCTTTTATATTTAAATTCTTGGCGTAATTTTATTCGGCCACGAGCGTGTCAAGCTTATATAGCAGGGTTCCGTATGTGGGATGATGAACATTATATGAATTAATATGGCATAGTTGCACTTTTTTTTCTTGTACGTCTTGTAAACTAGCAGAAAATGCTTCCAGCATTAAGCCTCCCTTTTGTACACTTTTTTTTTATAGGTTAAGCCGGCTAACGAACGGAACGGATCAACCGAGATTAAGTGATCAGCGTCGTTCATGAACACCTGCAGCACCAGAGGATGTGGATTACACACGCACACTATTATATGAAAAAAATGTAGACATTTTATTTAAAAAAAGAAAAGAAAAAGTACTTAAAAATGAAAACAAAAGCAATTTTATACGAAAAAATTTTTTTTTATTTTTAATTTTAAAAATATTTGAAAGACTTTAAAAAAAAAGTTATTTTACTGCCAGCAAGTGACTACGCAGTTACGTTACCGAGGCTGTGGTGTGCGATCTGTCCAGCCCCCAGCAGCCGGTAGCCGTCGCTCTTCAAACGGATTACTTTGGCAAGTCCAGGATAATTCTTAATGGTGTGCAATGTGAGGGGAATGAAACAAATCTTTTTTTGTGCAAGCATCAAGCGATTGGAGACGTAGTCTGCCCTGGCGAGATTGGTAAGTAATAAATAAGAGATCGTTTGAAAATGTCTTTTGAACGTTGACAACACTATACTAATGTATATAAAGGCACATCAGCGATGAGCATACTTCAATAATATCGGTTTGGCTCGTTTTTCATCTTCCGTAACTGGCTAACTCATATAGCACTTGGAGTTAAAATATAAAAGAGACGGATTTCTTAGCAATTGACCGTGCTGGTATCGAGTCCATCGTATTGCAAAGGAACCAAAGCAGCGCCTGGGACTTGTAACCCAGATGAAGGTCTAAAGGATCCTTTTACCTACACCTTCACTGCCTTTCTTCCCTTCCTTGTTTAGCCAGATCTGGTTTTTTACACATCCTATCATGGTCTCTATGTACTTCCTAATTATTATAGCGCCCACTTCATCTTGTTTGTCCTTATAAGTTTTTACGAATGTATGAATGAATAAAAGGAAGAATTGGTAGTGAATAGATGTATGCAGGTGAATGCGAACGAAATTAGTGAGTGAAAGTATAAAATAAACAAAATCAAATTTTAAGTTATTCATAAAAAAATTTAATTAATATTTTTCCTTGCTTGGCCCCCCTTTGCTGGTAGGGCCGTTAATTAAATTTATATAAAATTTAACAGACTTTCGAATCTCCTGTGTTTTTAAAGTCTGTTAAATATAGAAAAGGACCGTCGGGACGTCTGAAGATTACATTTTCCACTCGTCTAATTCACCGGCTTCGTTTATTTTTTGCTCTCGAAAATTGGATTGTGGTGAAAATGTGTTCCCCGCGAAACTTGTAAACCGCTCCGTTGTTGCTTTGTGAACTCGAATTCCTTATTCATATTTCAATTATGAAAGTGTGATGTTATTTATTTTTCCGCAGTTTAAGTTTTCTTAATTTTCTGGCTATTTTTCTACATGAATTATATCAGACATTAACAAATAAATCGATTTGTATAATACTGCTTTGAAGTTTTGTACGAAGGTTCATACTTAGTTAAAAGGTTTAAAAATTCTGAAGTTTTCGAAATTAATTTTTATACAGAACTGCGCCCATGGGGTTATTCTACGCGTTAAATAATATGTTTATATATTGGATATTTTGAAAAGGTAATTTTGCGAGAGTTTAAACGAACTTAATTTGGACGCAATCTGGCTCTCTGTAGGCGATAGAGAAAATTATTTTTAAACAAAATAAAAAACGTCTTCAAAAATACGAAGGAACTAAAAAGTAAAAAAAATATTTGTACTTACATACGATGTGGGTTTTGTAAAGGCATTACCCAAAACAAAAGACGCACGAAGAACCTTCTTGGCTCCGTACCGAGTGGGACTCTGTATGAGAGTGCAAATTATTTTCTGCCTATTGGTGCCCTGGCGTATTGTAAATATGTGTACAGTGATTTTCCTTTACGCATATGCTTGGCTACTAAAGATGATTGAAATAATTTCTTAAAATATTTTTGTGGATGACATTTACATCTTACTTTGGATCTTACAAATAACTAACAATGCATACGGCGAAAGAACTACCAAATACCTTCTTCCGCGCCTCATTAATGAACTACCCAGCACTTTAAAAGATAAGATAACAATTGAAAATATTAAAAGTATGTTAAAAACATATCTTATATCTAAATTAAATTAAATAATGCTTGCGAAATTCCTCTAAGTTAGAATTTTGTATGTATATATATATATACATAATTTTAACAAGACTGTTACGGACAGATGATACAAGAAGGGTATGGCGGCGTCTTCGATCGTGGACGCCGTCGGACGGACTGGTCCTGTCTGGCACTAGTACGTAACATAGCGAGCGAGATAGGCACGTCTTTTTAGAAAGAGAAATCATAAAATTTTAAAAAATAAATTATTATACAACGTTACGAAAAGTGTGATCGGGCGAGGCGATTTTATATATGTCGCAGCCAACTAGCTTAATCAGCCGTACAATCAAATGGCTATCCTCAATAGATTCGATTTCTTTCAACATCCTTCAACATTAACTAACGTTACCGTTACAGAAACCACTGACGATTCGTTTTCGCTTCTTTTGTGACTCACGGAGTGTCAATGTTCTTTTTTTTAAGTTTCTTTTTTAAATAAAAATAATGCATATTTATCTAAGGTATTGTGAAACGGACAAAGCCTTCTGACCTAGTGTGACAGTAAATAAAACATTATCGATTAGTAATTTATGCGCACAAGAACAAAGTATCTTACCCTTAAGTTATTACAGACAATAAGATTCTGTTATTGGAGACATTCGTAGTGTCACCAAATAACATATTAGCATAAGTTAGAATTAAATTACCTATTAACTATTTTACTGGCCCGTTGGCGCGGTGGGCAGTGACTCTGCCTTCCGCTCCGGGGTCGGCGGCAATGCTGTCACGTCTAGTGATGGTGTTGTTGTCGCGTTTCGTTCGATTTGTGAGACTTCCCGGTGGCCTAAATTCGTCATTAACGGCCGGCAGCGCATCGCTGGCCTTCTGGTCGTGCAGATGTCCATGGGCGCCGGTAGGCACTTCGGTGCCTGCTGTCTGCTCGCCCGCCCTCTTGTAACATAAAAAAAAGTATAGTATACATTTAATTTTTTATATTTAATTATAAAATTTTATATCTATATTTGTATTTAGTGTATATTATGAGTTTATTAATAATATATATATATTATTTATAAATTATTGCAAACATAATTATGTATCCACCTACACCGTAGTTATTTGTTTATTTTTTACTCATACTCTAAGGTAACTGAAAATGATCTCTTTAAGAGATAAGTCTACTTTTGTGAACATATTTCATAATCTCCATTTGGATTTAGTAGTATCAATAATAAATAAAAAAAATGAAGCGATCGTTTGAAATCTTATTAATGGATAACTAAGATTCTGCTGGGTTTTAGTTCGATTGTCAGCACTGGCAGTCGGCCAGTAAATCTCTCACTCAGGTAAGCCAGGTCACTCGGTTTAAGAATGGGACCACGCGTAAATGCGTTTTGCGGCGCAAAGAATGCATAATAAATTCACGTGCTATATCCTTACTTTCTACCTATTGCAATTACGAAGATATAGGAGATATTTTGCTAACTTCATAAACGAGGGTTAATTTAGTACATATTATCTTATATAGCCTAAATTGTCCAACATTTAGGTAAAGTCGTTTCATTGATCTGTCCTCAGAACTGGTCTCCAAATTCCCAAGATTTACTATCTTGTACGTTCTGAGACCAGTACGGCAAGAACATTCCATTTTTAAAACCATGAAAAACTTTATTGCAAATATGGCGCGGAATATTTAGAAATATTAATTGGAAGTTTAACAAACCACGGTGATTTAGTAATAGCTATCAAGCGAGTACGATAATAGTTATAAATAAAGCACACGTATATAATCGAGCTATACTCGTATATAGCAGGAAACACACCTAACCGGCCACATAATAAAAGTGGAAATAGAAAATTTTCTCCTTACGTTCCGCGGATCCGTTGCTTTATAAACATTTTTCTTGTCGCCTCCCTCCCCCTCCTCTCTTCGTCGACACCTACCGACAGATATAAATAACCCCAGGGGACACTACACACTTTTGCGATACTCATTACGACAAGTGCTGACGAAATGTGATTGCTTTAGAGTTTTGGATGGCCGATGTTTTAAACTGATTATTGATGGTTGTTTTGTTCTAGTATATGAAATCGATGCAACTGAGCGACAAACATAAATAACCCCAGGGGACACTCCACACTTTTGCGGTACTCATAAAAAGTGTTGGCGAAATGTTTTAGATTTTTTGGACGGCTGATGTTTTAAATTGAATATCGATAGTTGTTTTATTCAATTGTATGAAATTGATGCAAATGATTAACATATATCAATAATCCCAGGGGATACTACACACTTTTGCGGTACTCATTACGACGAGTTCTCTTCCTAAATTAATACATGGCTTAACATATTCAAGGTGGGTTTACACCGAACGAACATAGAGTATTCTGTCTCGAATTTTTTGTGTAAACAAAAGCTTGTTCCTAACGTTTATCAAAATATTAACAAGCAAAAAGACTAGAATAAGAATAACAATCTTTATGAACGCAGACAGAACAACGAAAGAATGCTCTACGTCTGTTTAAACTAAAAGAATTTGGTAGAGTAGGAATAGAGAATGACCTTTCGCTCGTCTGATGTATATCGGCCTTTAGATAATACTAAGGCTTTGAGATAACATAATACTTATATAAAAATAGCACAGGAACAGAAGGCAGAGATCAAACCCGCAGCTCCAAAGCGGAAGTCAGGGTCACTGCCAAATGCGCCATGGGCTAGTCAAACGCCACAATATACGAGCTGTATTAAAGCCACATTCCGGGTTCGTTGAAACATTATGTCGCATTGCGAATACTAAACTGCGCCAAAAATAATGTCGGGAACTCACAAAGTCACAACGTAATATAAATTTTTACATAAAACAAACCGACTTTGATTCTTTGCACGTGGTTATTTATGAACTCTTTTTATACTCTTAAAGTAGAGATTTTATGGTACGCTCCTTTAGAATTGAAATCATAGATTCCAAAGTTCTTGACGTTTTTTTCTCTACAAAATTCAGTCTAAGCGTTGTTCGCTACATACATAAAGTATTGTCATATTTTAAACAATAATAATTTGCAAGTTTATTCTTTTCTAAGCAGACGAGGACGCTTAATCCGTGGCCGGCATTTGATTCGTTCGCTAGATTAAGCAGTTCTTACCGGGTCTTGGTGATAAATGTGTGATCACCAATGGATCACCATTCTGACAATGGTTTCAAATACTCTGTCCTCCTCTGTGTTTCGGAAGTCATAAAACAGGAGGTCCCGATTAATGTCACTGAGCGATATTAGTCGTGATGATGAAGAGATTGTGAGGGTTCCGGGGATGACGTCAGACGGCAGTCGGTCATCTTAACTGGCCCCATAGCCACAATTCTCTACAATTTAAGCGGATCCTGATTAGTACCCGATCTAATGACCGGGATAAGAAGACTAGGAAAAAGTTTCTTTTATAACCTAAATTTGTTCGTTTTTAGTATAGACTAAAAATGAATTTCTATCTGCTGATTTACTCTAGTAGAAGTTCACTGATAGCAATGATAACAGCTTATGGTCATTGTGGACTTTTTTGTAGCAGTGTACGTTTTCAGACTGAGAGATAGTCTTTGAGACCTATAAAGAAGTGTGCTGATGCGTATTGCAAGAGATAGGGGAGAGTGGCAGAAACAAACGGAGCTATGCCCAGTAGTGGTCGATTAAAGGCTGATAGATGGGACTTTGTGTAGCTGCGCAAAGTTTTGTACAAATTTGTAGTCGTCAAGGACAGAAATGTACAAACACTTTGACCTATGCTGGCGCCGGTATTAGGACAACGCCTTACCTTGTTGTTTCGAATACGGAAGCTATTTCAATCCGTACTCCGTTTAAATAGAGTAAACCGGAAAGCTCTAGCGGCATCAGTTTTAAGTTGATTTGCAAGCAAAATGGAACATAATCAATCAAATTAATAAAGGTGATTCGATTAAATTAAATAGCCCCCCCAAATGTTAATCTTTTACGTAAACCATTGCCGGGTTGTTACCGAAATCGAGAGGTAACACATTTGAATTTACAGACAATGTTCCGTTAATCAGTTAATAACAGTGGTACTTAATGTTGCTACAAAGTTACTAATTTTTACATCCTCCAATTTCTTAATGTTTTTTTTTAATACAATGAGCATTCTGTTGCGTCAGGTCGACGTAATTTATGAAATAGTTTATAATATGATACAATTCCAGGAAAAATATGCGCTGGAGAGAGATGTGTGCGCTGCGGAGGATCGCGCGTCTGAACTGGCCACTAGTGAGTGTGGATGCAATCCTATAGAGACGATTTTTTGGCATTGGATAGATTTACGAATGCGTAGGTTTTTGAGATTCGAGTATGCTCTTCCTGTAGTAGCATATAGTTAGAGACAGGGTAAAGGCACAAAAGCAAATGTTCCCAGCGGTGAGCTATTAATGTCTGATAATGAATAAAGGCCCCCTACTTTCCTTGGATTCATACAAAGTAACGGTCGGTTCTGTTTGCGTTTAATAAATAAAAATATATACATGATAATATCAAATGTTTATTATAACAACTCATTGACTTTGAATCGTCTTTTTTATAAGTAGCAGCTATATAGCTGCTACTTATAATTGTGGTTATTAAATTTAATATATGACAAATGAATTAAAATAATAGTGTATGTAAATCGATGGCTCCTACGTAAAGTGACACCATCCCTAGACGTGACAGCATTGCCGCCACTTCACGCCGATGCATGTGAGAAAGAGGTACTGGTACCCGGACGCGCCGGCCCAATTCGGCTACAAGCGTGACGCTACTTTTAAGCATTTTAATTTAGGTACTTTTTAATTTTAAATCAAAATTGTTATTTTAAATTTTTATATTAATTTTAAAATTGTAGTCTTTTTATTATTATTTATATGAATTTTGTTATATATGGGTCCTCGCCTGAATTAAAATGATTTTATTTTATTATTTATTATATGTACTAGATTTAATTAAATACATTTGTAAATATAATCATGTATTACGTCACAAAAGTTTAAGAGAAGCACAAAACATTAAATATGATTTTTTACGAAAAAATATTTAAAAAAACACTCTTCATATGGATGTGCGAATGAAAAAAGATAGAATTTTTGCAATTCTATACACCAAACAGCTTCAGTAAACATTGCACTGATTTGTATCGTGCTTCAACCCGCTTGTTTTTGATGTTGTTTGTGTAGACCCATGTTTGGCTTCCGTATGTTAGGCTTGGCAGGAGACACGTATCCATTATAATATCTATCTGGTATATCTATACTAATATATAAAACTTAAGAATTTGTTTGTTTGATTGAACGCGCTAATCTCAGGAACTACAGGCCCAATTTGAAAAATACTTTCAGTGTTACATAGCCCCTTTATCGAGGAAGGCTATTATATATCATCACGCTAAAATGTTTCACCTAATTTAATGCCAACGAAGTCGCGGGTAACAACTAGTGATTTATATTACATAATAAAATTGAAAATATGTGATGTCACATCAAAGGGGAGTGGGTTTAAAAACAACCTTTGATAAGGCCGGGAAGAATAGCCTTTAGCCTTCCTCTTTAAATGGGCTATCTGACACTGTAAGAGATTTTCAAATAGGACCGGTATTTCCTGAGATTAGCTCGTTCAAACAAACAAACAAACAAGCTCTTCAGCTTTATATACGGCTGCCGGCTTTAATAAACTGTAGCTTGCGAAAGATTTTCCATTCTATTTAAGCACTCGTTCTTCCAGCTTTAAGTACTGGTTATCATATATAAGTACAGTTATTTTTTATATCAAATTATAACGCCATCTATCGGTCGCTTACGCCACCGAGCACCCGTCGCCGGCCTGCTATGCCACCGGATTTTAAATCTCTCATATCTTTTAATCTTAAAAGTATCCACTCATATTAATGATATTCTGTAAAGGGCAATTATGATCTGCATAAAATGTACAAAGAATCTAGCGTATTTAAATGGATAAGGATTAATACAGTATTCTTTAAAATAACTTCATAAATAATTCATTATTTTTTTGTAATATGTAAAAGATAAAAATGGTTCCTGTTGATTTTACTTAGGAGATAGATATATGCCATCACGGACTTTATTATAGATGTTCTTAAGATGTACAATTCCGTAGAACTTTATTTCGTTCTATCTCGTAAGTTTAAGCCATAATTTCTACAAGAAAATTAGGAGCATCACGGAAAAGGGGGAAAAAAGGACGTACGGGCAAATTGAAGTAATTAAATAGAAAACGGATGTGGAGGACGATGGAAGGGACATCGCAAAAAACGTAATCAAATAACAAACAAATATTCCAAATTTATATTCATACGTATATGTATACTTTTATATTATATTCATGTTTTCTGGCTACGCATGCGCATTTAGTAAAATTGCTATTTCGACGTCACAAACCTTCAGATTTATTTGTATAGATATAGATAATTCTTCTTCTTCCTAGCGTTATCCCGGTTAAATACTAGGGTCCGCTTAGATTGTAGAGGATGTGACTGTGGGGCGAGTTAAGATGACCGATTGCCATCTGACATCATCCTCGGAACCCCCATGATTTCTACAACCTTACGACTAAATCACAAAGTGACATTAATCGAGTCCCACTGTTTTACGTGTCTTCCGAAACACGGAGGAGGTCGGATATCAAATATAGACTTTAACAAAGTACACCTTGAGCCACTTTGTGCGATGGTGACAATTTGGATTCCTACTAATGTTTTCGTTTAAGAACGAAAAATTTGCCGTAATACTGTGGGTATCTCATCTGTGTTATGAATGTAAAATAATATAAAAAAAGTTATATGTAAAACAGAAAATGGTTTCGTTCATCAGACTTTACTATCAGAAAGAGAGATAACGTCATATAGGAGACATTTTTGCTATAAAGGAAGCATTATAGTATACTAAGGAACGCTATAGTATTTCGCCTATATTATGTCACGTCACACGACAAAATCCCCACAATGACGGTGTCGACTAATTCTAGACGGCCAAAATTACAAGTCACGTTCGCGTTGTAGTTTCCGTACAGATTGTTATGCTATGAAACACAACACAAACATATTAAGTTATCATCCAGAGTCTTCTAATCTAATATCTGCACAATTTTTCCAAGTTCTATATTAACTTCAATTATTAAATCAATTTATTATGAACGGACATATGTATTTACGCCTATATGACTATATAGTTTACAATGTCCATGTACATAATTTTTCATAAACTTACATAAATAACTATAAAGAGGAAAATTTATGACACGACATAATTGATATCCTATCAAGAATTTAAGCAGTTATGTATCTAATATTATAAACTCTAATTAATATACCAACTTCAATATATGCTCTTTAAGCTTCTGGTAGCTTCTTCCCTTTCAATACAGACAAACTTTCAATACAGACAACGAAGCGTATGAATAACTTTTTACGAAAAAGAAGTTTTGTATAGAAGAAGAGAAGAAACTGTTGTCACTTAGAGCCCTAGCTCACCCAGGTGCCATGGTGACGCTGTCGGTTACGAATCCAAACAGTTGATAATAAAACTAAGGACAGGTAACTCACTTGGCGACGCTTTGGCGACGTCGTCAAATTAGAAACATAGCTATGACTACTACTGGCGACGTCGCCATGGCGTCACGGTGGGGTAGCTTATGTTTTATTTTATATTTAATTTACAACTAATGGAATATTGTGCTGTTTGTTTCCCAAAAATAAATAAATAAAATAAAGTAACTTTGAATGGAACCCATGTAGATCTTGTTACGAGACTGGCTATTGCACTATTGAGCCAACGAGGTGAGCCGATTATTGTGTGTTTTTGCCGTAGAGGGTCCATACATTGGCTACACACGTCCGATGACATCACCCGCCGTCCGCAGTTACGTTTGCGTAACTAACGCGATGACCACATTTGCTACTTATCACACTAATTATTCAACCACATGTCTAAAACAATGAATCGTTTCCATTTTGCTTGTAAATTCTTTTTTATATATATATTATAATAATACTTTTAGGGTTCCGAACCTCCAAAGGAAAAATGGGAACCCTTATACTATGACTTTTTTGTCCGTCTTTCTGTCAAGACTCTTTACTTTATCTCAGACACGCGTCAAGGTATAAAGTTGAAATTTCTATCAAATACTAAGGTAGACAACTTAATGCCTGTGTTATAGGTAACAGCCGCCTGTTATACACATTTTTTTTTTTAGAAATATATAAATACACACATATGGATAATACACCCAGACTCGAAGTGGGAATCGAACCCACGACAACGGAGCAGAAGACAGGGTCACTGCCCACTACGCCAACGGGCCAACCCCGTAGATGCAGAATATATGCACATAAAACTAAACAACAGACTATGCTTAAATCCGCGAATCATTCATTCATTCGCAGATTTAAGCAAGCTATATTTTTATGCATATCATTTCGATTATTATCTTTACCAGAGATCGTCGTCTGGTCGAAATTAGGCCACAAATCTTTAGATTTGCATATCCTATGCTTATTTATAGCCACAGACACAATTTTTATTCTTATGCCGGAGCCAGACATAGCTCAAAGTGTTCGTACATTTTCATACTTGAAGACTACAAAGTAATACAAAACTTTGTGCACCTACACTAAGTCCCCGAGCAAACTGTTTGTACATTTTTGTCCTTGAAGACTACAAAGTTCTACAAAACATTGTGCAGCTACACAAAGTCTCCGTCCACACTATATGCTCATTGAAATGAAGCTATGTCTGGCTCCGGCATTATAAGAATATATGTCGCAGGCAAATAGCTTACAAGAATGCACAACAGTTTTCTAAAAAAAAAATATGTTAAACATCGAGCGAATTGGAAATTTAAAAAAGGAAACTTTGTATTATAAGTTAAAATTTATGTTTAATAAATGTATTTCTTTATTGCCAAAATCGTCAAAAGCGTAATATGTATATCGACCAGGAAATTGGTTTGCCGGGCTAAGGTCGAACGTCGTTTGCACGTCAATTAGTTAAAACGCTAATTTTCACCTGTTATGCATTACGTTAATCTCTAAAAATAACCCTTAGCAAAATTTTCTTTAAGTAGCAACTGTCATCCGAAACGGCAAAGCACTTTCTTGGTCGACTAAACGCAAAAGACGAATTAGGTCAGTTTATTATTGAGCGTGCGATGTGTAATATAGGAGGTCCTGATGCGTTGCCCGCATTGATGGAACCTGTACACGAGAGTTTTAAACGCCTCTAAGTTAGAGCTTACACAGAAAACCTCTGGGGAAAACACACTTAAACGTGCGAGGCAAGAATGTTCTGGAAGCGTTACCCTCTTATACATTATAATATTCTTATAATTTAATTAGAATGAAATTTTATGTCACTTTTTAGCTAATTTTGTTAGTAGTTTTAATTCCGTTACTTGTTATAAAATATCAATCTAACTTCGATGATTATGATTATTAAATTGCTTTTTGACAATACGGCCTTAATACCAGAGCCAGACATAGCTTCATTTGAATGATCATGTAGTGTGGCCAAAGACTCTGTGTAGCTGCGCAAAGTTTTGTAATAATTTGTAGTCTTCAAGGACAAAGATGTGCAAACACTTTGAGCTATGTTTGGCTCGGGCATAAGATACTTATATAAGATAGGCACTCCACCACACGCCTCGCATCCTCGTTATCTATAACAAAGAGATACTAAGTTACTTTTAAGACCCAGATAACACCTAGAACAAGTTAGAAAATAAGCTTTGTAATTCAGATACAAGTTAAGATTGATCCGATCTAGCCATTATCCTATTGGTAAGCTAGCAAGCGATTAAATAAAAATACTTATATACCAAGCAAATATACTTTTATTTTGGTATATATGCAGAATTCTCTTATGTTTGTTGGTTTAGCGCTTATTTCTGTTACAGTCTTACTTTTTAGTGTTAGATAGGATACCTTTAGCGTACAAAAAAGTATATATATAAGTTTTTTCTTAATTATAATTAGAGATAGAAATGTCTTGCCTTGTCAGCAATGTCACCAGATAAGAAATGATGCTGTCCAATAGCATTGACAAGTTGTCACTTTAATTAAATAGTCGCTTTCGTCTCAATTTGATTCGCACTTCACCGTCGTGAAATACGTATCAAATTGATATTACTGTTGAAATGTCAATTCAGTCCAATTGCTACACTGTTATAAAATAGACATTCTTCTTTGAAGGAGTTTGAAAATAAGCCAGACTTCGTCCCGTTGAGTAAGTGTAAGTTTTCTATCAAGACTTACAATTCCTTCCTAGTATCCATTTTTCAGGATACTTGTAAATTGCACTGAGGAATTATAAATATTAAAAAATACCCTATGCTATACTATAATCAATTCGAATCACAACTTTGACGGTACTGTAGTCCCTTATAACACGGTAGACTTATTCCACGTTATATTAAAACGTGTTGTAGTATTATTCTCGTATAACGCGCTTGTACGGCCCCGAATGCGCATAATATAATAAGAAATATATTATGTTATTATATATCATAGTATAATATTAACGCGTTATAAGAGCACCGTGTTATAGGGGGATTACAGTATTAGTATTAACATGACTAAAGTCCATCACCAAAATCCAGAAGATCCAATTGCCAAATTATATAAGTCTATTTCATAATTATAACAACAAGAAGAAGAACAGGAGTAGATGGCCGGAAATCGTACCTGGCACCTTTTACTCGCAGAATGTTCTTATATAGCCCCACTTATAATAACACTAGAAGACTTACCAAAGCTGTGAATACACTTTCTTAACCTTCCCCGTTGAGCGATTCATTTCGATAAATCAGCCGCTTTACTCGACCCATCAGTTGACTTTCACTATCAAATATACGAGACAGACTTTCATTTCGACTGATAAATATGATATTAAATAACGTTGCATGATTCACACGCCAATTTATAGTGTGTTAAGTCAGGGATTAGTTTGTACATTCTTTGCTTTTGCAAAAAAATATAGTAATGCGGTTCCTTACATATGTAATAAGATAACATTAACGGGTAAAAAGATATAATGTTATACAATTTTCTCGATTGAACTAAAGTTAATCTTGTGCTAGAGGTCAATGGCACGTGATGTGTTTGTGTGTTTTATGCGATCATGCGTGTTTGTGTGCTACCTTTAATTATGATTATCCCATCTTGATATCACAAAATTTCTGTCTTCGAGTTATAACTTCATTTTTAAATAATATACGATTTCAGATGAAAATCGCCCTATAACACACATCATTCACCATACATACTTTTTAATAAATGGAATTCTATGAGAAAGTATTGAACAAAACATCAACTATCCACCAAATAAAATTATGCTTGTCACTTGTAAAACATCAATTACAATGTTGTCAACTAATCACCGCAATTTGCAGTATAGGCAAAAAGGCAGATAAAACCGCGGCACGCGACGATAACGCGTGAGTGCACTTGCGTCACTTTCGCCGGCCGCTGACCAGCCCCGATACCATGTAGAGCGGTGACGTGCTTGATGTAATGCTCTCATTGTTAACTACCGCAACCTATCGTCCTTATTTCCTTCGATTTATTATTGTAACGAAATTAATAATCGAATACTTTTCGCTTGTCGCAATAGAGTTACTAATGGAATGTTTTACATGCGCTCATTTCTAGCGAGCTTGGCACGTTTATTGCTTTCCGCTCTGATCTATACTATAATAGCACACTTTCATTATTCTGCTTAGTTTGCAGGCTTTAGAGCTCTACCTCACCGAGACGCCATGGCGACGTCGCGCGTCGGCGGTTACGTATCCAAACAATTTATATTAATGTTTAGGACAGGTAATTTACTTGGCGACGGTTTGGTGACGTCGCTAAATTAGAAGCGTAGCCACGATTACTACTGGCTACTCACAAGCAATGGCTACGTAACCGGCGACGTCGCCATTGCGTCTCGATGATGTAGACTTAAATGTTTGAATAAAAAGATTTTTATGATATAAATGTTTGAATTAAAAGATTTTTATGACATATTATACAATATGGGTAAAATAAACTATTGGAATAAATTATAGAATATAAGCCTATTAATAACTTATCCAATTTCACTGTTTAATAACTCCGAAATTCAAAGTAAACAACAACTTTAAGTCATGTAAATAAAATGAATGAAATACCAGTTTTAGAAGGCCTTAGAAAATCATTCAACAAAGTTAAGGTTAATGAGATGCTTTGCAAGTCAAGATCTTCGTGCAATTCGCACCCAATAAGGTAAATACTAGATGAGTGGATCGAAAACCAGAAACACACTATCCATTAATTGGAATCTAACAACACATACTTTAGAATCTCTGATTAGTTTGGTGTTTAATTACTTTACTTTACACAAAAAAAAAAATTACATAAGGGGCCAAATTCGTGTCAACGTATTTGTTAAATAAATTCAAAAGTTTTAGTCCAATTTCGTTCAAAATAATTTTCGCCAAGTTCATTTTAATAACATGAAAAATTTCAAGACTCTACATCTAATACTTTGAAAATCCTAGGCGGGGGACCACCTTGCGGGCGGACAGAGCGAAATTATAGGGGTTCCTTGTAGGATCACGGAATCCAAAAAAAGCTATACAAAGTAGAACATAGAATTTTCGAAAAGATGTAAGCTCTTTAAAGTATACTTTCTTTTAATTCCCTTCTTTAAAAGAATATTATAACATTTTAATATACCTGATAATAACGTTTCTCTTTGAAATAAGACAAGGCTTAACCACATTAAAAATCATTTGATAAGTATAGCACCAAGAAAAGTAAGAGGCTTTTAATTTCCTGTATGTAATGTGTTTCATAGAGTTATTTATTATGTTGGTCATACAAAAAATATTGCTACAGATTGATTAATTTAACCACTAAGACAATTTGCATCTTTCTTTTAATATTACGTGATAATTCTAATACGATTTAGACCAGTACGAGTTCTTTACTTCGAGTGTAAATAATTTAAAACGTGGGTAAAATGCAAACGAAAGTATAGAAAGTTGAACAAAGTTCTTACGAAATTAATGTCTTCACCGTATAACATTATGAAGAGTAAATGCTAATAAAGTTACGAAAACCGAGATAAAATCAAACAATATTTCTAGGTGAAACCTTGCGTACCGACGTTTATGTTGAGCAATAAATATTCGAATAACTGAAATATTTTTGATGATTTGAAATTGCAATTATTTTTAGATAAAAAAATACATATATTTATTTTATTCATACATATTTTTTGAAAGGTCATGCTTAAATGTGTAAACATCATCAAACGAATAATTATGTCCCGTACAGTTCTTTTTACTAGATATTTTTAATTAATCTAGACCCGACTGACCCATGTGCGCTGTTGGCAGTGACCCTTCCTTTCGTGCCAGGGGTTGTGGATTCAATTATAAATATACATATAGGACTGTCCTAAAGTAGACAACTTTATGCCTGTGTAATGGGTAACAGCCATCTGTTATACACAAATATTTTGATTCTTTTATTGAAAATATATAAATACGTACATATGGATAACACACCCGTTTCGTTTAAGTGAGTTCATATTCATTCATTTACTGATTAGTCCACAACAGCTATTTCGTTACCTCTTACCTAAATATTTGTAACCCTACATTCCCAGTTTTGCAGTACAGCTTTTTCATTACAATCATGTATGTAAATTGTAACAATATAATCTTCATTGTGGAATACTAGCTGTTTTCCACGACTTTTTTTTTTAAAGAACATTAGGATAACTTTTTTTTTCATGTATGTCTAATATTCCCTTTTCCCTTCGTAGTAAGCTTAATTTTTTTTTAAAAGAATATTAGGAATACTTTTTAGGTATGTCTAATATTCCCCCCCCGCCTTCCGCCTTACTAAGCTTAAATTAAAAGCTTGTATTAGGAGTGGGTGCGACAATAAGTCAACGGCGGTATGCTTTGAACCGGGTACCATGCGGATTTCAGCTCACCTCGAGTCTGGGTGTATTATCCATATCTATGTATGTATATATTTCTAAAAAAAAAGTATTTGTATACTGTAAAAAACGAAAATATTTTATCATATAAAACAAATATAAGTAATTATATTTAAAATACAAATTAATAGATATAGAATAACTTATCTCATATTTGTATGTATTATAATATTTTTTTTGAAGATTTATTTGGGAAAATATTATTTAAATAACATAGTATCAGTAGAAGGGGTGTACCAGCCATATCCTCTGCAATCTAAGCGGACCCTGGTACTTAACCGGGATAACGCTAGGAAGAAGAAGAGTAGAAGGGGTGTACGAAATGTAAAGTGTATATATAGCAATATAATAACAAAAAAATCTTTGAATGGGAGTTGGAAAATGGTATTATTAAAATGAATCATAAGCATTCCAAGGATTCACAATGCGTGTCTTCCAAGTCCATTTTAATATGCATTAACTAGAAACTATTAAAATGAACGGACAATATGTAATGACAGAAGATGTATAAACTAATAATTTTAGTGTTAGAAATTTGCGAGAAAACATTAGAAAAAATAAAGCAAAGTAGTTTAGCTTCTCATGCATGTCATGGATTTCCGCAAAGTAACGCCTGATTCTATCAATTATTTGATACAAGATGGATTATGGACAAAAGATTACGGACCATTTTCAAAGGTCTTTGGATGTACACAAACTTCTCCGAATCAATTTTAATTTTGTATTTAACGTACAAAAACTATTAAAAGGAAATGTGCTAAATACCAAAATTTAATAATATTCATTCAGTTAGGTTATGTTTAAATTTGTCAACAACTGTGGAACATATGTTATGTTAGTATTGTCAAAGCGACAATCAATAGCGGAGTTCGTTAATCAGATTGCTTCATCACGAAACAGATTGTTAACGACTAATTTAATGGACGCAAGAGAGTATGATTGTTGATAGGTACCTCAATTTAATTGTAACTAGAATAGAATAGAATAGAAATCCTTTATTATTATTCACGTATGATATACACAGCCTAGACACATAAATAAATCTAAAACAAATTTCCGGCCCAATTTGGCTACAAGCGTGGCGCTACCTCTAATTAAGTCTTTGATTTCTTGAGAATTTAGAGTCTAAACCAAGAGTGGAGCCATGTCTGAACTTCGTGGGATTTTTGATTCTACTTCGGTGACCTTTACGTTTTTGTATATAATTTGCATGGTACTTGGACTTTGCAATTTTCTTGAATTACTGTTTTCCACAGCACTGAGTAATGTCAACAGAGCTGAATAATTTTTCTCCGTAGTTTAGAAATGAAATTGATAATCTATTTCCATTTTAAATGCTGAAAGTCTATCTTAATCTTTAAATAACCATTTCATCATTATTAATCGTTTCATCTATTACATATAACTGATAGAATCAGGCGTTAATTTGCAAATATCCATGACATGCATGAAATACTAAACTACTTTGCTTAAATCCGCGAATGAAAGCGAAGGAAAATCGGTGCAATGCTGCAACCCGAAAGCTACACCACCGAATCCGCCACCGAAGCACAGTAGTTTACACAAAGAAAACACGCATCAATCATGTTAAACCTTCTTGATTCCAAACTTATATACAAAAATTTTCGTTACTGATATCTATATTACTGCCTGTTTTAGCTGCATAGCTTTTTGTTTATATATGGCCCAAAACATCACTTTTAAACTCTGACTTTGAGGAGTTCTCCTTAAAATATTCTATCGTACGTACGTCCTATATATAGAATATAGGACTAAGTACAATGAATAATTTATATCCCATAATTAAATATATATTTTTTATGAAAATTGAGAATATGCACACGGTTTAAAAAAAATTATATACTAAAAAAGATGGAGCAAAGATGTTTAAGTTAGAAGGGTATTCAGCTATCCCTATCAGCTAAATAAAAAAAAGGACTTGTCTTTGAAGTCGGTTTACGGACGATAATTTACATGATAACGCCGAACGTTTAGTTCAATCGTGCCTGTCTTTCGCTTGCTCCGTGCTCTAGTTTGCACGCTCGGTTTAGGCTGGTCGTGCAGATGTCCATGGGCGACGGTAGGCACTTCGGTGCCTACTGCCTGCTCGTCTGCCCCCTTGTAACATACATAAAAAAAAAAAAAAAAATACGTTGACTTTAAATGCAACTTAGGGACCTTCATAAAAGGGTGACCTCATCAAGTGTGAAAACTACTGATTATCTCAAAAAATGCTCTTAGCTGATATATACATATATACAGAGTAGGATTTTTTTAATTTGCGCCTAACCATATTTTAGGAATTTATTCTATTATACCCTGGTGACATATCGGAAAATTTCAACACTGAAGTATTAACCCTGACTTCAACCGCCAAGCTAAAACGGTTGCCAAAATCTAACCTTACTATGTATCCAACTCCACAACTACTCATTCACCTGCAATTTTGCTACAAATGAAACCGTCTCAGCACCTGTGCTCTGCCACAGATGTCTAATATCTCCGCAAACCGCGGTCAAACTTTACACTGCACCATTTTTTAGGGTTCCGAAATAGTACAGACTAAAGAAATAAACCTTAACTTGATTAGGGAAAAAAGACACAAGTTGCAAAACAAAAAAAGACGCACTCCATCGTGTGACGAGAGATTGCAACTACCGCGTGCGCGACGCTGTCATGGATGCATTTATTTGTAGTTGCCACATTACACCAGTTACAAATAAATAGTACAGACTAAAGAAATAAACCTTAACTTGATTAGGGAAAAAAGACACAAGTTGCAAAACAAAAAAAGACGCTTTAAATCAAATTATGCCAAAAAAGTATACAGAGTCCAAAAAATTATGGTATCTGTAAAGCAGTGGAACGGCTAAAAAATTGCAGCTACTCATTTGAACGTCAGAGTGACAGTCAGTATTATGTAAACGCTTTAATATTATAGTGTTAGAGTAGCTTCCGGTCGCGCCTGCGGAACGGATATGTCAACTGCGCATGAGCAAGTTATAGCATAAAAGTCGGTGCATCTTTAGAATCGCGTTCTTTCGAAATTATTTTCCTACTACTACTTCTACTTCCTAGCGTTGTCCCGGTTAAGTACCAGGGTCCGCTTAGACTGCAGAGGATTTGATATGGCGTTAATACGGATTTGATAGAGGGAGTTAATATGTTGCATTTGTACGTTTTATTAACGCGCGGTAAAAAAACCTATCATGCGAATGAGGGCTAAAGGAAAAGTTTTACAATTTTGGCAGCAAAAAGTCAAAGTCGAAAAATATCTATATATATACACATTTTTTAAACCATTATTTTATAGTAGAGCAGCAAGTTTCAGTTTAAAATAAAAGGCAATAATAATGTACAATCTTTTTGCTCCGTTTAAAAGATCTTGCGATAGCGACGAAACGCGACCAATATAAGCATCTTACCCAGAAACTCATGAGTCACGATCCTCAGCTGTGAGAGAAGGATTAAGAAAAAAGATTTCACCACCTAGATACGTGTATATATATCGTGCCCTGATATAGTATTGGCAAGTGAACCGTAACTGGTATGGTTGTCGCGTTTCGTTCGGTTTGTGAGACTTCCGTGTGGCCTAAACCCGACATTAAAGGCCGGCAACGCATCTGCTAGCCTTCTGGTCATGCAGAAGTCCGTTGGCGTCGGTAGGCACTAAGGTGCCTGCTGTCTTCTCGTTTGCCCACTGTAACAAAAAAAAATTCACAAGTTATAAGAAATCTTAGTTAATAACTGAATTTTGATTTAATATAATTTCATTATTGTTTTGTCTGTCTTTGTAGTCTATATGTATAAAGAGGAAGGTCACCTAACACAAATCTCGAAAACCGCGGGACGTACAAAAATGAAATTTGGCAAGGCGTTAGTTAGTAGATATTCGCTAAGAACGGATTTTTCGATATTAAGCAAGTAGGAATCGAATCCGCCATCTTCTATATTCCAGACCGCTAAGCACCACTGCACCTAACAGTTCACAGTAAGCCATTGAAGTTTAAAAATGCAAAACAAATAAAAAACTCCATACATACTCTTTATTAGTGCCAACCTTTCCTCCTTACTCAATTTCTCCTCTTTTTCACTCTCCCCCGAATCAGAATCATCATTATATCACGAATTTAAAAGCCGTTTACTAATGAGTACGAATTACGCTCACGAAAGTCCAAGTTCTAAAATTCATATTTAATTGGAGCAATTTATTTCCAAGCATTATCATCATTCAAATAATCATTTACATTATAATTGGATTCTTGAATTAGTTCATGTTTAATGGTAGGTTTACTTAATGCTTTTCTTTATTAAACAGTTTCTCTTATTTAGGGAAATATTCTGTTTTTCCTACGTCTAAACTTTTATCACTTTTTTTCGTTTTAGTTTACTTTTTACGAGTAAAAGTTTTTTTTTTTAATACGGACTTCGTATTAATTTTATCTATATACATATGTGAAAGCGAAAGGTGACCTAACAAATGTCGAAAACCGCTGGACGTACAAATATTAAATTCGGAAGGAAGTTTTTAGTTCGTTGACAGATTCCCACCTCGAGTCTGGGTGTATTATCTATATGTATGTATTTATATATTTCTACAAAAAAATATTTGTGTATAATAGGCGTCTGTTACCTATAACACAGGCATTAAGTTGTCAACCTTAGGAACAGACGTCCGTGTGTTATATACTAAAAAAAAAGAAAAATACATAATTTTCCTACCTATTGCTTTTCACGCTGCCCGAATCCTCAGAGTAGCTCACATCCAAGCTTGAATGCCGGTATGGTTTCTGGGGACCATTGTACCACTGAGCATAGAGGTTGTGCTGGCTCGTACTGTTGTAGTTATTTATGGAGTTATCGCTGGTTGAACTAGCGTTTATGTGATCAGAGGAGTTGTGGCGTCTCTTCATGTCCGACTGGGATTTTGGCAGCTTGAGTGTGGGGCTTCTGTGGTCAGACTTTGAGGCTGAAGATAAGATAATTCTTTATTTGTACGAAACAAGGTACATAGGATGACATATAGAAAAAGTTTCACATGTTTCGCCATGATAAGACATGCATATTCACAAACAATTCAATACATTTCTTAATATAAAGCAAGTAAAATTTTATACAATATTAAAAAATGCATAATGAATATCGATTTTCAAATTAATTCGTCGTTAATAATGAAATAATAATTAAAAAAAAAAAAACAAATCAAATATATACATAAAATATATATCGTTTAAAAATTCATTTATCGTGTAAAAGTTCTTTGTGTTAAGCCATTGGTACAATTTTAATTTAAAAGGTGCAATAGGCAGTGATTTAATATTAATTGGAATTTTATTAAATATTTTTATATATAAGGGCATTTATTTGAAAAATCCTTTTTTTAAGCAATATACACCAGCACCTGACTGCAATCGCATCTAGTTGAAGATGTCGATGCAACCTGTAACGTCACTAACGTATCTATGTATATAAAAATTCATCGTTGTTTATTAGCCTCGCTTAAAGTATAAAACCGTTTGTTTCGTTTCATTTCCTTTATTTCAGGGAAGGTTTAAAAGAAATACAAAAATAAACAAACATTCGCAAATTTGGTGGCTACTTCAGAATACTCCAAACAAATTTTTGACCGACATGCTATTTTTTTTTAATTGTATTTGTAACCTGCGACCAGTCCCAGGACTAAAATCAGGTGGGTTGTAGGCAGGGGGGTTAGGCGAGCTAGAGCCATTGCTCCATCTCCCCTTAATTCGGGAGTACGTCAGCCCTCTTCAGTCTTTAAATCAGCTCCGTTGCAAAAGTATGCTGGATTGTGGGATAGGGTGAATTTCTAGGGGGCCTTTGTAGTAGGCTACGTATCGCTAATTTTTCTCTGGGATAGTTGGTATTTCTAATTAGTCATGAATTTCTGAGCTGCGAGCAAACCAGGGAGCTGATGAAAGGACCCTTAGAATGTTGTTTTGGGCTCTCTGATGGCTCATAATGTTTGATTTGGTTGCTGATGACCATAGTTGTATTCCCTTGCTAGGTAAAAAGTAAAATTTTTATTGACTAATAATAGACGAGCCGGATTGAGGCAAGACAACGTCTGCCAGGTCCGCTAATATCTAATAAAATATCCTTGATAGAATCAAGCGTTACTAGGCAGTAAGACAAGTAGAAAGTCTACAAATACTTTGCATAAGTCAGTTATGGTCAAGTCGTTTTATTACGAGTCTATCACATGACGATGGTCTAGTTAATAAGCGAAATATTCGTATATCGATTTTGCGTATGTCTAATCAAATTTTTAAATAACCTTACATGTCTGTCAAGGAGGGAAGAAAGAAAAGAAATATTGGTTGTCTGTAATGTCGATTTAGCGATGATAATTTTACATTATAACGCAGTATGCTTAAGCAAATCGCCTCTATCGCTTGTTCCGCGCTCTCGCTTGCACGCTCAGCTCTGTAGGAACGTGACACTTTTTCGTGCATACAGTCAAAATTTAACGATTTATAAGACGTTATCACGACAAAATGTATACTGTAAACTGTATATTTTTTTCTATTTATCTCTTAGTATAGTAGCTATTATTTACATCCTTACAAGTATTATCTCTTATTCTCTTTCCATGTTTGGTGAGATACTGAGGAGATATCTCGACCTGTGGCTGGCTGTTTGATGAGAACCATGATGGCAAATATTTGTCGAGGCCCACATCAAATAATAGCTCAAGGCAACTCTCACACTCTTCCACGTAAAAGGGTGAAGGTGGGGTCACTCCTACTGCCTGTAAATTTAATAAAAGATTTATTTAAGATACACAATTCTACCTAGGCTAAGGCTAATAGCTTCTGCCTAGGCGTTGCTCCGGTCTAGTGCCAGGGTCCGCTTCAATTGTAGAAAATGTTACTGTGGAGCGAGTTAAGATGACAGATTGCAGTCTGACGTCTTCCCCGGAACCTCCCAAAATCTCTAGACTAATATCACTCAGTGACATAAATCGGGTCCCACTGTTTTTACGTTCCTTCCGAAACATGGAGGAGGTTGAATATTTGAAACTTTTAAGAGTTAGAATGGGTTATGAGTCATAAACACTCACTTTACGAATAACCTTTGTACAGTTTATCTTTTGATGATGCTTCGGTGTCGAAGCAACACGAGCATTTGGGCAAATTAGAAAGTCAATGTAGTGCCGAGCTTGGTCGGAATCGGTGAACTGTCTTTTGGATTGCAACATTGCACCGATTTTCCCTTGTATTCATTCACGGATTTAAGCAAAACATTACAGTTTTTTATTTAGGTTTAAAAGTTTAACTCACATCTTCTGTACATCCACCAGCTTCCATCAATGTTGCCAAAACAAAATGCCCTTTACCAACGACCAACAAAAACCAGCGGCCATCAGGTATTCTGAAATATTCAAGTAATTCATTTTAAATAAATTCTTAGAGCTTTATTATAACATTATAAGAATGTCAACTCTTATGAAAAATTAACTACTAATAACTATATCTTTACATAGTCTAAACTGATGTTCTTTATCTTTAAAATAACTGAACGGTTTTTAATGTGTTTTTTATAAGAACAACATTTTACAACAAAATTCTAGAAGATGTTGTCTCATCACCCAGGCTGGGCTTATTGCTTTACTCAAAGACAGTACTGCGAGTAGAACTTGTAGAGCTTACAGTTCTAAGGGAGACCAATATCCCTAAAGACCATCTGATAAAGACAAACAAGTTCTTTGACCTAACTAATGAGTTCAACAAAAATTATTACAAAACCAGTTTATACACGATAGAGGTGGAAGCAAGGGGTATACCAGTAATATTGCTGTACAACCTTTTAAAGGACATTGACTTATCCAGAACTATCATAATTTTTTTTTATCAGAAAGCACATCTAATGCCACACTAGTAGGATCAATCCAGATTTTGCTAGAGAGGGGAGGGAATACTGGCAGTGAAAGTGAGTGTTAGTGGCTACTTTAAATAGTACTCTTAAACCTACACCTGGGTCTACAAGTCTCAGGCACTGATATGGTTCCTTTCTCATGATAAAATGCGATACATGTGTCACCTGCACTATAAATCCATAGAATGCTAAGAAATTCGTCTCATTAACAGAGTGATTCAAGAGGAAGGTTTGTATGTATACTAAATAATAAAGTCAGTAGTATTATCATAAGAATGAAATATTGGCGCATAAATACCTATATTCGCTTGATTCATTTTTACTTTGATTTCTGTGTTCATTTATAAACACTTCCTTCCATATTACCAATCTTTCTAGTTCCTTTACGCTACTGAGATGCAAAAGACCATTTAGTTTTAAGTATGCGTTGATTTCTTTCAAATCTTCATCTTGTAAATGAGAACTCAATAAATGACCTGAATAATACAAGCATGCTCCAATGACTGTATACAATCTTTGGAAATTTTCTACATCATCCGTCTGTAACATAGGAATTTATTTTAAGAAAATTTATTAAAAAACTTAACCATAATTTTATTGCAACAGTAAATATATTAATGTATACTAGAGGATTCGGCAGACTTTGTCCTAACCTAAATGTTGGCTTATTCTAACTATTCGATATCAGTACATAGCACCATCTATTTTAAATCTCTCACATTTTTTATGATATTAATTTTAACAATATACTGTAAAGAGCAATTTTGTTCTGCATAAAGTTTACAAGGTATCTAGCGTATTTAGATATGGATTAATATGGTATTATTTAAAATAACTTTGTAAATAGTTAATTATTTTTTTGATTAATGCGCAAAAATGGTTACTGTGGCTTTTAATTTACTTAGGAGATAGACATATGCCATCACTGACCAAAAAAACTTATGTATCACTCTATCTATTGGTGAAAACCGCATGATAATCTGTTCAGTGGTTTATCAGATTATCGCAGATAGACAGACATAGCACTTGAATTTGTTTTATAATATGTAGTGATATTCATATATAACAGCGAAAGGTAACCTATCATGAAATCTCGTAAACTGCGGGACTTACAATGATGAGATTTGGCATAAAGGTAGTTTATAATTACTAATTAGGAGACGTTAATTAAGAACAGATTTTTTTCGACATGACCATATTAAGGAGGTAGCTCTCGTAGTTTTAAGTGAAGAAATCGAAGTTGAGGGAAACAGCTAATATTATATGTCTAATTTTTATTATGAATTAGAAAACTTCTTACCCATTCTCTATAATCGGCCGCCTCTAATTCAGTAATAGCGTCATCAATTTGTACCTTAACTTCTAAGGGGAGAGACACAGTTCTAGCTGCCAAAACATCCTCAAAACATGCAATACTATGTACTCTATCAGCCTTCATTTTACTTTTGTTCTCAAACAATAAAGCTACAAAGATCTGTGAAAACAAACTATCCAGTTTGTCAACATTTTTGGGCTTTATAAAGCAATTTTTAAGTGAACCATATAAAAATTTCAATACATTTACAATGTTAGTAATAACCTTCTTTGCAGCAAACACATCAATCACACCATTTGGTATGGCTATTAGGAGTAAATCACTGAAGTGTGATGCGTACGTTATATTAATCAATTGATCGTTATTCAACACTGTAGATGTGACAGGTTCACTAGTGCCTAAGGATTTTGGAGCTAAATGGTTCAGTGTTAAGTATGCACCTCTTGTGTTATATAAAAAATTTTGGTTAAATGGCCTTGGAAAACAATACAATATTCCCTTGTCATCGTTACTAGGGTATTCTGCATCATTACCACATATATAAAGAACGGAGCACATTGAGTCTTTCAATAACTGTATCAGTGAATTTTCTGGTGCATTTTTACATGTCAACAACTTCTCTAAATCAATACTGAACCCTTCTGACATAACTTGAAAAGTTAACTTCGGGCTATCTATATCTTCAGTAACCCTTTGCAAGACACTGTTAATATTGTATGAGGTGACTTCTACACCATTAATTTTTTGCAAATAAAATCCAGCCTTCACTTTTGGAATATATATGGCCTTTGCTTCAGGTAGAAAATCAGCTACAACCAAAGTCTTTCCATCTGCATGAGTTTCTAAGCTGATACCAAAGAGCTTTTCTATTTGACAATTCTTTTCGCTATTAAATATCATGTTTTTGCTAACCTGGAAAAATATATTCAAATCATTTTTATTTTATACTAACTGGTGACTATTTTCTTGGAATATAAAGCCAGAAGTAGCACATTACATATTAACTATGTTACTACAGGTCAGAGGTAAAAGTTTAAATATTTAAAATAATAAGGTAATGTCTACAAAAGCAACACGGTTTAAAGAAGCACAACACATTGCAAGGATATGTATAAATTCATATGTACCTGTATAATAACAAATTTGTTGTTGTCTTCAACTTCTTTTTTCTTTTCACACTCATTATCTTTATTTTTTAATTTGCGAGCTTTTAAGACCTTAAATATTCTACCTATAAAACAGTAATTATAATTAATCTTGAATTAACCAATATTTCCTTTTGTGCAAGTGTCTATTATGTGTACAATTACAAAGAAAATAATATTAGATAATTAACATGTAAAAATTTTAAGACCATAAATGATTTTTAAAAATATAGATCATATAAATAATCATTTGACTATTTTAAATTTTGCAACATATACAGAACTGTACAGATATAAATAATTAAAAATATTAATAATTTTATACATACCTTTTGTAGATCGTCTTGTAGAGGATCTTTTAAAATCAGTTCTTAATTTAAAAGTTTCACAATTTTCCAGCAAAGGAGCCTTAGAATCATCCGTCGTTTCACTGACCATCTTTGATTTTATGTACACTAATTCTCCATCCTCACCAACATCCGAGTCCCATTCTGGCACAGAACTTTAAAAAAAAAATATTAAGAAGAAAAAAGTAAGATACTAGATTCCTAAGTATTACAAATAATATGCACCTCTCTGTATCAGAGTACTTAGAGTCATCTGAAGAATTAGTCCAGTCATTATCAGTGTCACAGGGGCTTTCGTAACTGATCTTATTTTTATAGGAATTCATAATACGTTAATATCTTAACTCCTTTAATTTCCCTAAAAAATTCAACTTTTAGTTAAATAGCGCATGTAAATCAGAATATTGAGCATTTTTATCATAAGTATATTTGTATCAGATCTTCTTGTATCTTGTGAAATTTCACTTTTGTCTTAATTAGACTTTATTAATAAAATTATTTATTAAAACTTAAAATTAACAATAGAGAAATATAAACAACTGTTCTCGGTTCAGTCATCAGTGATCAGTATTACTGAAGTGACAAGCAGCATATAGAAAATACTCTGTGTGGGTAAATAAATAAATAACATGTTCGTGTCATCAAAGAGAATTCTTAATTATTGTCAAGATTCAAGGCTGCCGCACTTTGGACTCGTTATATGAATTTGCTTCGTACATAAATGTACGAACGTAGAGGTCGGAAACGGTGAATACACAGAATTTCATATTTAAATGATATTCGCATTTCCTCGATGTACAGACAGGACGTACTCTATCCCAAACCACTTGGCAAAAACGGTTACTGATACCTTATAAAGGGCCGCTAAGGCATTCTCTCCCAACCTTTCCTCCAAGGCCCGGTTATTTTTATACTTTGTCTGCGTTACATCGAAATCGGGTGGATCGGGTCTTTAATTATTGATTAAGATACGTGGATCAGAAACAAAAATGGTATAAGAATTGAAATATATCGTTATTTCTAAAAAATAATATCGGGAAATTGTATTCCTCAGCCTATGTACGGCATTATTGTTTTCGTATTCAATTATTTAATTTAAATAACCGTAATAATATTTAAATAACTAATATTTTTTTGTTAAATTTTAGGTAACCGATTTCAAAAAAGAGGAAGATCTCAATTATATGCTATATGTTTCTTTTTTTAATGTATTTTAAGCAATTACTCCATCAATTAGGAATAGATTTAGTTTTTTTTGTTTGGCAAATCATATGGTCTCATAAATTTTATCGAACTTGGTCTAGCGGTTTTAGAAAAATCAATAAAACGGTAATTATCTTGGTTCTTACGTAAGTAAACTGTAAAAGAACAAATCGCTAAGTCATAGAAGAATAAATTACAATCACTGTCATAAAAACTTTATTACCACTGCTAGAACTAATCTATATTATCTGTGTCTAGAAAGCTGAAAGGTCAATGCCCGTTTTTGTCAAGCAATTTGGGACAGACTTCAAGTTATTACTTCCATGCATTGACACAATCATATTTAATAAAGAAGATAAATTAATGTTATTGGCATCAAAATTCAAAAAATATCAAAATGTTTTACATTTTTTCCTTAACCAATACATGTTAAAATATGGTAGCTCCTAAATATTTTAATTGTACACCTTAATTCTTTATTAAATGGAAAATGGGTCTAAATATTCACTCTCTTCGTCTTCAAAAAAATCTTCATCAATATCCGCCGCTGAGGATAATTTAGAACAAACAAATTCAGAATTACACGAAAATTTTGAATCATTGTACAAGTCCGGAGAAAAACCTCATAGCAAATTCGTTGCACTTCAAGATCAAGCTATTACGATCGATGAACAAAAGTCAAATGAACGTTGTATTGGGCCCCTTGAAGCATACTGTAAGATAAAACTTGTAAGTATGACTGATCGCAAAAGTATTCAATATGTGACTAAATATAGACTGAGGATAGGGAAGTTATTTTTATTGAATTTAGAGTTACGAAGATTAAAGCAGAAAACAACTGGCAGAAAACTATTTGGTTTAAACAAAAAAAAATAGTAGGATCATACCAGATTTGGCTAAGCAGTGGAGGAAACATCGGCGATGAAGGCGAGTGTTAGTGGCCACTCTATAGGGCACTCTTAAACCCACCCCTGGGTCACAAGTCTCTGGCACTGATGTGGTTTCTTCTGCTGCCACGCGATGGACTCGCCACCCGCACGGTGAATCCATGGAATGCTAAGAAAATTGGTTATAACGCCGACGTGGGTGTTTTTATTGGAGTTTTAAACTCCCCCCAACAGAATATCACTCATTCTGCGCGAAACGTAACTTTTGCGCATAGAATAGAAGTGGATGGGCAGTGCCGCTTCGCGGTTATTTTTTTTGTATCAATACAAAAATTCTTGTATATATATGTGTGTGTATAATGTTAACATTAAGGTCGAGAAGCTCCAAAATGCCCTATTTTAGCATTCCTAACTCGGAAAAAAAATGTCTGCCACCCTCGACGGAATTTGACTCATTAACGTGCAAACAACAACAAAATATATAGGTATTTTTACTAAAAAAGCTAATAATATTCTAAAATATAAAATAATTAAATTATAATTATAACTACCTTAGGAACAGACGTCCGTGTGTCATATAGTCCTATATATTTATTTATTATTTACAATGATCAGCCGATTGATACACATGAAAAAAAATCTACTTAGTAACCATATAATGACAAATTTTATAGCATTCCATAGATTCACAGTGCAGGTGCCTGGTCCTTCGCGTTGCATAGGAAGGAACCATATAATCCCCTGGGAGTTGTGACCCAGGTGTAGGTTTAACAGTACTCTTTATAGTGGACATTAACACTCACTTCACTGCCAGGGATCCCTCCCTGTCTAGCCAAATCTAGAATTATACTACTGGTGCTGCTTTAAATGTCCTTCCTAATAAAGAACATCTAAAATGACTCTAAAATATGACTTTCAGGAACTGGACGAAAAGGAGTATCTTTCACTGTGGCTAGTGATGTGTGAGATTCGCAACAGATACTGTTCACTACATGACATTGTGATTAAGAATCTAGAGAAAATTAAAAAGCCACGCTCTTCCAATGCGGAATCATTATACTAGGCCATAATTTTAATCTCAACTAGTAATTCTAGGTACACAAGGATTGTATTCTTGTGAGTTTTAAGGGTAACTACTGAAATTATGTCTTGTTTTTTATTCACTAGATTATTTTATTGCAATGTACAAAAGCAGTATACTGTAATCCCCCCATAACATGGTAGGTTTATTTCAAATTACAGGAAAACGTGTTGTAGGATTACTTTTGGACAATGCCCTTGTATGGACCCCAAATGCGCATAATTCAATATTATATACTTAGTTCTTATAGGAGCACCATGTTATAGAGGAGATTACAGTATCAACTCTTACAGGTGGTTTAATAGTATCTATAGCACAAAACTTAGTACCACAGGTTTTAAGGTTTTAATAACATCTGGTTATAGATTCTAGATTCTAAAAGAATAATAAATAGTATGCATTTTACAAATTAAAAAAATATTCCTGAACAAGCTAACCTGGCAAGTAAAATGATACAATTTTAGTTGATAAAAAATGCCTTAAAACTAACTACACATTGTATGACGGTAGACAAGGCTTTCTATGGAATTAAAATGCTGTTCAGAACCTAAGAAAGGTAAATAATTAGACAGTTTACTTGTAAGGCTTGAGCCTGACTTTGAATGATTTTTGTTAAATATTTTTTCCTACTTTAGTGAGTAAAAAAATAGACGTCCATCGCATTGCAGTTTCATAGTTGGACTGAGCTGTATTACATTTGAGACTGAGCATGTAGCAGAATTTTAAGCATTTGACATTTTAATCAATATTTTTTATTTTTACTTATTATGACATTTATCTGAATTGGAAGATAAAGAAGTGTATTCAATTATATTATTTAATAATAATCGTTTTTATATGTGTGTTTTGATTAAATAATTATATTCTAATTACGCTATAAAACTGCAATGCGATAATTTTTCCTACAACAGTGACCCCAAATTTTATTCCTTGCGAGACACTAGTTTAAGTGCATTATATTGTATTTACACTAATTAAATAGCCTGTTTTAAATAAGTTCAATTTTAATTTATTGTACCTACCAGTTAATTTAAAAAGCGCCCGTTTCTAAGTGATACATTTTTCGTAATGTACCACCAATCTTCTGTCTTCATTCAAAAAGTCACTTGCGTGACTGGCTTACAACAGATGTTTATTTAAATATAATCAATAAAATACATTTCTATGGATGTCTTGGATTTGTTTTATTTTTCTTCAATTCAATTCTTGATTTATAGCTTTTAGGCCTCATTCGCACGAAAGCATTTTTACCGCGCATTAAAAAAGCGTTCAAATAGAACATCATCTAAAAAATCTCTCAAGTTTGTGTTCATAGGCTTTTTTTATCGAGCAATGGTCTATTTTCAACGCTGTACTTATACGCTACATTTATATATATATATATATATATCGACGACGCTTAAAAAGGGCCAACGCTGTTATTTAACGCAACGCTTTTTTAACTCTCGTGCGAGGGCTTATTTATGCCAATCAGGCACAATTTATTTCGCTTATGTCACGTTATATGACGCCAAAACAGGAGATTGATCAGTGTAACTGAAATAAAAACTAAATTTTGACACATTACCAAACAGCAGGAATTGGAATTGTTAGTATGGAAGTAAACTATAATAATTGAATATGCATTTCATTTAAATATATATAAATGTGGACATATAAATATACAAAATTTACATACGTTACATTAGACCAGGGAAGAGCTTATGGAGAGAAAGTTGATTATAAGGAAAAGTTCTTAGTTTAACCCACTAATTTTTACAGTGATATATTTGCAGTTCATTTACACACTGAATATTATACTATTATTCATTTTATACTTAAAAATATCCTACGTAAAAAACAATATCGACTGAATGTTTTTTCTGTATGTGGCTAGTAGCGGCCTGATGCTTCCACAAGTATTTTAATTTTTGGAATATAAAAGGATTTTCCTAGGTCTTTTCTTTTGAAATTTAATAGGTCTGGTAGACGTTCTGTGGGTTTTTCTATTTTTATTGAAATTATAAAGTTAATTTTTGTGATATATTTGCGTAATAAATCAATCGTTTTTTGCAGCGTTTGTTTTGTTTCATTCCCATTATTTCAGGGAAAGTTTAAAAAAAATAAAGATATAAACGAAAAGTCTAAAAAGTATTATAAAATAGAAAAAAATGTAGTATTTGTCGCTACTTCAGAATACTTAAAATATATGACGTTCGCACTAAAGAAGTAGACCTTTTGACTGACGTGCTACGTGATATCCTTATCCTTTTTATATACATACTAGATGTACCCCACGACTTCGTCCGCGTGGACCACTTTTATCACTTAGGGGTTTAACAAATTGGTTTTGGATAAGGAATAATATCATGTTTATAAAAATACCCTCGCAAATAATGCATTATTTTATAACAAATTTGGTTAGCATAAAAAAAGTTATGGAAAGCCAACCTTAAAAGATAGATATATACTGTCGGGGATTTTTATTTAGTACCATTAAAGGGGAACAATTCCGTCATACATGATTTTTGCGAAATTTTATCCGTTTACCCAGCGCATACAGCGGACGCTCGCAAAAGGGGAAAAAACCGCCGATTTTGAAGCATTCTTCATTGGAGCTCCGCTCCTACTAGTCTTAGTATGCTTATATATAGCCTTCCTCGATAAATGGGCTATCTAAAGTTGAAAGAATTTTTCAAATTGGACCAGAAGTTCCGGAGATTAGCGCGTTCAAACAAACAAACTCTTCAGCTTTATTTAGTATAGATTATAAAATAAAGGCCAAGCCCCCGCCTGCCTGTATGACTGATCGGGATAAACTCCAAAACTGCTGAACGTATCATCATGCGGTTTTGACCAATAGATAGAGTGATTAATGTATACTATAATAGGTAAAAGACGAAAATTTGAACGATTTGTAATGTGATGTCATAAAAAAACGTAATTTTTTTGTGTGCTTACATTGTATGCACTGGCTAAACTTTACGAGATAGATCAAAAGAATGTCTACGGCATTGTATATCTTAAAAAGATCAATAAGAAAGACAGCGACATTTGATTTGAAAGACATTTGAATACGCTACGTTGTACATTTTATATGGATCAAAATTGCCGAGTACAACATATCATTCAAATTAATAACTTAAAAGTTAAGAGAGATTTAAAGTACAGAGTCAGAGCGGCCGGCCAGTGGGCGGTAGATGCGGTGAGCGGCCCTGTTCAATATTAGCCTAGACCTACAATAACATTGTACAATAAAATTATTATATAAGATTGAACGGCGCTATGAATCCAAACGATCAATTATATTGCACAATAATACGGACTGCGCAATGTTTTTGTATTCAGTCGGAGAGTGGTACACAGTACATCGTGCGAAACAAAATGCCCGAGCAAGTTTAACAAACAGACAATTCAATTTTATCTATATGTCTATTACATATCTAGTCAAACGCAGCCACTAATGTCCCTGTTTTACGTGCCTTCCGAAACACGGAAAAGATCGGATATCAAATATAAACCAGTCTTATAATTGGTCACCCATCTATCACCCGGTCACAGCAAGAGCTACTTAACCTAGCGATCGACTCAAATGCGAACCACTGATTAGGCCACGACCTCCTGCGGTAGTATAATGAAAATTTTAATTTTTATAAGAACTAGGTCGCCCTTTATAAAACACCAGCGGGCCACAAATTTAGGGATCGCGGGCCACATGCGGCCCACAGGGCACTTGTTGCCGACCGCTGATCTATCGCATATATATTTATTTTGCAGTTTAAAAATACACAACCACTAAGCCTTTTTGTTGATAAAAAAAGTTTGCGAATTTTTTTGTGGTCAGTGTGTTTCAATTTTTTTATCTTATATTATTATTTATCGATAACTAGTTATTTTACTTTTGTTTAATTCTGTGGTAATAGTTCAGTATTTCTCTGTGAGGTGAAGTGTATGCGAATGTCATTTGCGGACAGCTGTGACGGCATTGCGGTTTGCTGCAAGGCAAGAGGACAATGACGTGGATTTAAGCGCAAGACCAAGGCTATGCACTACATACTTTCGGTCAAAATGATATTTATCCGACAGTCGAGCATGCTAGTATAGTAGCTTGTCAAGAGTTCACTGTAATATACACAGATGTTAAAAAGGATTCTCAAAGCCGCTCTTTTCGGAACATACTGTTCTTGTATTAATGTTTTTTCTGGTGTTATCTCTGTTAAGTACCAGAATTTGCTTAGATTTGCGGGGTATGTAGCTGTGGGACGAGTTAAGATGACCGACTTACGTCTTACGTCATCCCCGGAACTCCCACAATCTAGAGATCACTATCCTCCACATCACAGTTACGGGTGCGTCCTTAGAAAACATCAATACGCAAAAAAAGCATTTGTTGTACTATTATTTGATAGTGTTGGAAAGCTCTGGTCTAGGCTATTAGGTAAACTGATTACCGATGTCACCACGGATGCGTTGTAGAGCTAAGATACATGCTGTTGGTAATCGCCAAAATACCATCTAATATATCTCGTGATACGATAGAGCTGTACTTCCGTTTAATACACGACAGCGGTTTGTGTTTTTTAAAAAAAATATTATATTAAACTTAAGCTTGTATGCCAAATCACTATCGTTTTCAAAAAAAAAACTATGTTTTCTTATGTTTTTATACGATACTGAAGTAAATTTACATGCTGTACTTCTCAGTATCAGTATTTAGTTACTTGAAGTAACAGATAATTCGCAGATGTGTTGCCGACCTTTAAATGCTAATATTTATAAGTATGCTCTGTTTTTGAAGGTTGTACAGTTGCAGGAGGGGCAAGACAGAGTTCCTTCAGAAACAATATTTGACAAATTTAGATACGTGTAGTCATAAAAATCGAAGAAAATGTAAAGTTACAATGCGGTGGTAGCTATAATGATTTATATTGAGAGTAAATTATGGACCGTAATATAACCATTGTGTTCAATGATATACGCTTTAAGGAAATCGATTTTTATGAAAATGTAGATTATTTTCCGTTTATTTATTTAGTGCTTCTACTTCATTTCCGTATGTACACATCTCAATAAATTATTTAATATGCTTTTATATGAGCGTTCTTAATTCTTAAACATACTAGGATCGCCAGCTGATTGTAATTCAGAGTGAATTCCGCATAAATTTTTGTTGGCTACCCACAATTTCATTTTGATAGTCTTAAAATATGTATACATATCTAAAGCTAAGTTTAAGATGCATTGTACTATTTACAAAATAGTTTAGGATAAATTATTTTTTTTTTTTGTATAAAATTAACGTTTAAGAATCAACAGTGCACAGAAAAACCGACTGTGGTTTATGTTGCACTGACTAAATTTTATAAGTAAAATTGTCTCTTAATAAAAAAACGGCTGCCCCATTGCTCCGATATAAATAGCAAAATTCAATAATATAATAGGGTTTCCCTTATGATCGAGTTAATAAATTTTTTTTTTCATTAAAATTTAATTTAAATCATTAAGTTAAATCAATTATAGTGCCTTCAATACAAATCCAGTTGTATTACCAAGTATCTTGTCTCCAGAAGGTCGTCCTTCAAAACGAACAAGGCGTCAAAGTTGTCCTTGATAACCAAGTTAGCGTTCAGAAAGCTTCACCTACATTGAGTCTGAGCGTGGCTGAAAGTAACTTATTTTACTTTAATAATGTCACGCATAAACTTATCAGTCTACACATATAATAAGATGGTATTTTATTTTAAACTTTACCCGAATTACACAGAAGTTTATCGTAACCAGTATTTCAAGTGACGTGATGTACTCAATTTTTGTGTTACATAAGAAAGTGTATATTTTTATCTTGTACATGAATCTATTCATATAGTATCTCTATAGCTCAACGGTAGACGTGCTAGGCCCTAAGATACTTATAGGTATATGTCGTTTTCTATGCCCATGACAACATGTATGCAAAAGTTCACAAATATACAATAGTGAAGGCGAATAACGTAACAGTCACACACGTGAGTTAGAAATATTAATTGAAACCTCTCATATTCTTATTTTTAACACAAAAAATACAACTGCAAAAAAAATTGCAGAATGGGAAAATTCTTAAACACGGTAATATACTCTTTACTTGAATGTTGAATGGAATTTTTTTATTAAATTAATTAAATTTTCTGTTCTATATAACTTTGGTGTATGCCAGTAATGTCTGACTGCTTGTAAAAACAACTCACGCTTAGTCATAAACTGACCTAACTCAAAAAAGCTGATTTTTTAGAAATCGCAAAATACGTTTTGCCATTTACGACTTATTCCGCTTATAATTCGATAAAAACGGCATTATAGTAACAAAAAATGTTATGTTAATAATATTTTATTATTTGTTTGTCTTTTTCGTAAAGGTCCAATTTGAAAAATTCTTTCAACATTAGATAGTCCATTTATCGAGAAAGGCTATAGGTTATATACTATCACGCTAGGACTAATAGGAGCGGAGCACCAATGGAGGATGTTTCAAAATGGGCGGTTTTTTCCCCTTTTTGAGATCTTCCGCTTCGTGCGCTGCTTAAACGGTTAAAGATTCACAAAAATTATATATGACGGAATTGTTCCCCTTTAAAAGTTCTAAATAAAAGTCCGCGAAAGCATATGTCTATCTTTTAACGTTGGCTTCCTATAACGTTTTTTATGCTAACCAAATTTGTTCTAAGATAATGCACAATTTGCGAAGGTGTTTTTATAGACATGATATTATATTTATCCAAAACCAATTTCTTACACCCCTAAGTGATAAAAGTGGTCCACGCGGACGGAGATACGGGGTACATCTAGTCAAATATAATGACCGAACCGCAATACATCCATAAATAATATTTTTATGCGTCATAAAATAGAGAAAGGTCTAGAAGGGGCCACCTTCTAAGATTAATAAACTATTAGATACTTGAAATTTTCCATGTTGATAAGACGAGCGAAATTTGTGAATTAGCGAAAGAAACAAATTTTTAAGTTATTAAACAATTTGTACAAGTTTAAAGATGGGATCTTTAAACTTGTACAAATTGTCCTAACAAATCTTAATTGTTCCATCAATTTCAGTGTTAACAAATTCGTCATTTTACTCACACACACACACACATGCATGCACGCTCGCCTACAACACACATACAAAAAAACAAACGCAAGCACGCACACACACCACACACACTAACACAAGCCGTTAGGCTTCTGTTTTTTTTTTTCATCTTTTTAAAGTCAACATGTCTTTAAAATTTAATTAAATATGACGGAAGGGACTGGATCTCACAACACAAGGAATCCTAGCGTGGGATACTATTATTCTGTTATATGAGGCCTTATTCTATATTGTTACTTGTATGCTTTTTGAGTTAAGTAGAAAATTTATATGTTATTACAGGACAACTTTTAACAGTATTTTATTTTTCATACCATAGTCATACGCAATCTATACTAATATATAAAGCTGAAGAGTTTGTTTGTTTGAACGCGCCAATCTCAGGAACTACCGGTCCAATTTAAAAAATTCTTTCAGTGTTAGCTAGTCTATGTATCGAGAAAGACTATAAGAAAGAAAGAAAGAAAATAATTTAACCTTTTTTTTAGTAACACATCTAACAAATAAATATATAACAATAAAATATAAATTTTGCAAACAAACACATGTCAACTGCCTGTAGCAGTTTTAAAGATGGGTACAACAGCTCAGCATTTTATATAAGCTATATATTATGATCACGTTAAAAATTTTCACCTAACTTTACGCCAGACGAAGTCGCGCGAAACAACTAGTTACTTACATGTTTAGAAGATATATAGATATGTTGGGCGAGTATTTGTACAGTTGAACATAAGCAGTTGACAATGATGCTGGCCGCGGTTCGTGTTACGTCTAATAATAGACAGATAGATGCGGGCGTTACTTTGGAGTGATCCATGACAAGCAGGAAACAAAACGTGGCACACATTTTGAGTAGTTTTTTTTTTCGCGGATTTATGCAAAGTCAAAGTCCTTTTTGTTCTATAAATACATCAATCTAATATATACAATTGTGAATACTTAATTAGTACATAGATTTATACGTTACTTTGCAAAATTCATATATCGCAAACATTTTGGCTTGAATATTCATTGGAAGATTTATCTAATTATTTATTATATTATTGTATACAATAATGTATTAAAAAGTGACAGCTATATTTAGTTGTCTGTAACGTTCTACTGTAAAGTTGGGAATTTGGGGTTACAACAATTTACGTGGGAGGTATCGAAATCTATATTAAAGCAAGCGTGGCCGCAGCCCGAAACTAGTTCAAAACAACCGGATAACTCAATGCAAATGCCATAAATACAGACTAAGTGTTAAAACTCACCGAAAATCCACGGCGTCGTCTCCGGCTGCGCTGGGCTATTAAGGCTCTAATGACTGTTAGGCGAATACTTCACTGAACTCTAGGGGATATTCAAATGTATTTAGCATGCAAAATTCCATATCACATCTTCCAATGACTTTTTTGTTTTTGTTGTGCGTAGATGCGCTTTGTGTAACCTAATTTCAGTTACGACGTACGAACGTCGGCCCCATAATTTGTAGGCCAATCGAACTTGTTAAAGCACAATGGCGACATCAATGTATCCACAAATAAAATTTATCGATGTGCGATGTGTGAAGTAATTCAATTAAATTGGGACATC
The DNA here is from genome assembly GCA_024363005.1 of Charaxes varanes. Taxonomy (NCBI): domain Eukaryota; kingdom Metazoa; phylum Arthropoda; class Insecta; order Lepidoptera; family Nymphalidae; genus Charaxes; species Charaxes varanes. The sequence goes on from JANCMC010021608.1 coordinate 5,800,306, forward strand.
TGGCGTGGTATACAGGGTGTGTATAATATTTTTTTCTTTCTTGAAAAAACACCGACTTCAAATTATATTAGAATTGGATCAAATTGAAATATGGCTACACGGAAAGCACCCAATTTGAAATAAAAAAGAATCATCAAAATCCGTTCACCCAGTCGAAAGTTCTGAGGTAACAAAAAAAAAAAAATAATTCAGTCAATTAGAGAACCTCCTCCTCCTTTTGTGAATTCGGTTGATAACGAACTTTAAGGATATATATTTTTAGAGCTGGCAAAAAGCACGCAGTGTCTTACAGACATTTGTGATAGAAATGAAATAATAGTTATCGTCAAAATTTAAGTTTTTGACCTTCAAATGAGTACTTTTCATATCATTTTTCGTATGTATTTGTAGATCTTAAAAATCAACGTTCAAAATATATTTTTCAAATTAGAACATTGATAAAACGCGAATCATTCGCGGATCTAAGCAAAGTAATTTAGTATTTCATGCATGTTATGAATTTCCGCAAATTAACGCTTGATTCTATCCATTAAAAATCATTTTATAAAACAGTTATTATCGAAGATAGGTTCAAATTTATTAGTTAACAGTAATTAGGGGGTATAGGGGAATTAGGGGCATATTCATTTATTTTTTGCTTAAAATAGTTTACTTTGAGCACGCTGTATCTCCGAAGTCCCTTGTGTCAATTAACGTAGAGACGAAAGCGGCAAATCAAATTGATCAGCGCCACGCATCGAAGATGGCTTCCTCCGGAAAATGTATCCATTTACGTAGATATAAGTGATTTTCTGCGAATTTCTGTTACTAGCGACCGCCAGCTGGTCGAAATTCGCCCACAAAAGTTTTTGCGTATCACATAATTAGTATAACCACATAACGCACGCTAAATCATAAACTGACCTAACTAAAAAAAGCTTATTTTTGGGAAAGTGTAAAAAACGATGCGATACGTGCGATATATTGTTCTTTTTGGCAATTAATATAACATACGGTTGTCACGATTACGTTTTGACATCATCATATGCATGCGTGTATAAAGCGGTATAAATCGTTTGGTATTGGTGTGCGAGTGATTTTATTTTAATAATTTAGTGTATTTATATTGCATATTATTAGAAAAAATATTAGGATTCGCAGAAAATAGTATGTAAACCATAATTATACAAAATTTCATATTCCACCGTCCGCGCAATTTTCGTAAAATGGTGCCTTAAGTATTCTCTTCACGTTATAGATTTGAATTTTGGAAGGTATGAAAAATTTATCAAACTGTTAATTATATAACGATCTGTTTTGCTAACAGTAGATACAATCTATACTAATTTTATATTTCTTATACTAATATATAAAGCTGAAGGTTTTGTTTGTTTGTTTACTTGAACGCGCTAATCTCAGGATCTACGGGTCAGATTTGATAAATTCTTTCAGTGTTAGATAGTCCATTTATCGAGGAAAGCTATAGGCTATATATCATTACGCTAAAATTGAATCAATTTTTTTTACATAATTTTACGCGGACGAAGTTGCGGGCACGGCTAGTTTCTGATAAAATGCCTCAAAATAATAACATAGTTCACGTAAGAATTAAAATAAAATGACCATTATACTTTACTGTCAGCCATTTTATCACCCAGTGGCGGCGGCACAACAGGCCATCACAAAATTAATTAAATTTCTGTTGGATCACTATCAGAGGAGCGACGTAAAAAGTGTTTGTTTACGAACTTATCTCAAGCACTACGGAGCGTAACTCGATGTGGTCGCCTTTTCCAAGACCTTTTGCGGCCGGTCACATATTGCGTCTTTTCGTTGTCATGCAAATACGTTATAAAATTACGACGTACGGCGTTTGTCGTGCGTTTGTATTGATGGAATTATATTCGACCATCTGTTCGTTACTTCATCCGCGTAATACTTTTATATTCATATAGATTACATTCATACATTTATGTAGATGCATATGTGTCGATACCGATAAGATCTGGTGATCCTCTCAGGAAGAAAAAGCGCGGTCTACATCGCTGGGGAAGCGCTGCAATGGGTCGCAGTATGAATGGTCAAACTTCAAAGATTGCGACATAATTGCCGCTATATCACAACGGTACCGCTGCGACAACGCTGGAAAAGTCGCAGCATATAAACGGTCTTATGGACAAAGATAATCGACTAGATTGGTACCGTATCGCGACTGTAAAGTTGCCAAATGGCTACGAAAAATCACAATATGTATTTATAATTGCCTAAAGTTCAAAGGAAAGGCGCTGCAAAACGTCGCAGCATGTAAACGGACTTGCTTCGACGCCTTGTCTTTTTACGTGAGTTTTTTTGACCGACTCACGTAACAGTTCAATGTCAACGACCTTGGTGGGTTCGCTTATCGCATCCAACGGGTCTCCCTCCACTGTATGTAATCTGATTACTGGTTATGTAACACTCTTTACAGTTACCGATCTGATTCATATCTGTATTAACGCATTAATAATAATTAGAAAACATGATTTCATCCTCGTCTTGTTGTATGAAGAACTTTTAATTCCCTTGCGTTTCATATCCTCACCATCACCCATTTGCATTCCTATCCCACTGCTGGGTATAGGCCTTCTCCCCATTTGTGCTACTTTTTACGGTCTTGAGCTAATCTGTTCAAGGTTCGACTCCCGCCAGATATACATATATTATGTGGTCAACTCATCTTGTCCCGTTCATTCTTTACTAGCTTTACCTCGCAACTTCGTCCGCGTGATTTCAGTGAAATTGTTAAACTTCGAGGGTTTTTATTTTTGTGTGTGAAAACTTAATCATTTCAAAAAAAAACTGAAGTACCCTATGTACTCCTTGCAATATCAGCTATTCCCCATTGAAAGTACCGTCCAAATAGTTCCAGCCGTTTCGAAGAGTACCCGGACAAACAGACAGACACATTAATTTTATTTATATGTATCTCGATGTTTCATTTGATCCTAACAATAAAAAAAACCATAAACAGTTCACAATACACTAAGTGAAATACCATATAAATATTATAACAATTATGTGTAACAGAAACGTCCTAGTAACGGTAATAAAATAATGTATAGTCAACCAAGAAATTGGCTTGCCACGCTAAGGTCGAATGTTGTTTGCACGTCAATTAGTTATAAGGCCTATTTTGGCTTGTTATGCATTATGTTAATTTCTAACAATAACCCTTAGCAAAACTTTCTTTGACTAGGAGCTGTCATCTAAAATGGTAAAGCAATTTCTTGGTCGACTATACATAGTAATAATCTCTTCTGAGAAGTGAAGCACTACATCACAACGCATAGAAAATCTGTTGTTATTTACTGAAGCATATTAAATCTGCATAACTTAAGTATAACACTTTAAATCGACATTTATAAAAGGACGAATACTTCAATTTCTATCAATTCTATTCTAGGGTTCCGTAGTCCTACAAGAAACCTTTTTATTTTCGCCCCGTCCCTCCGCCCGTCGGTCCGCTCGCAAAATCCCCCCCCCCCCCCCCCCCCCCACTCTCCCCCTCTTTAACCGAGGCACCCCTCACTTTTACGATAGGAGGGACAGACGCCAACCCCAAACCACTTTGCTGTCTATCAGAGTATATATTAAAAATGCATTATTGTAGCCATTATCGAGAGTTCTAGAGAACTTGCTCAGTCGGTGTTAGATAAAGTAAACTAGTGCAGTTATCGTTGTAAACCAGTATTGTGGTGACCACAACTCATTATACGATAACTGTTTGTAGAAATTATTACGCGAGCTTGTTTTTCTATTGTACACGCATTTCTAAGTAACAATCACTAGCAATTATACAAATATTGGGGCTTAATACACTTTATTGTCGAAAAGTATACATTCATTCTATTTAAAGAGTCACTTTTAAAGGTTTCCCAATTCTATGACTGTATTTCGTAATAGTAAATATTAAGTTATTAATAGAAATTTTATAGTTTTATCGCCCTGTGTCAGTTAAAAATAATAGAATGACTTGAAAGAGATTTTAATGATACCGGCCTTGACAGAACATGATTAAAACTATAAATGTACAATAATAAAATCAATGAAGTGATTTAAATAGAAGAATTAGATATTTGCTGTCAGCTGTCTGTATGTGATTTCAATATGTGGTCTTTTTAAAAACATAAGTAATCCTCGAGGATCTTAGAAATTATAAAGGATTCCCATGTGATTCGTTTATGTGTCAAGGAGCAAAGTGGACGGCGATACATCTGATTGTAATTGACTAGTTGTTACCAGCGATTTCGGCCGCGTAAAATTGGGTAAAAAGTTTTAGCGTGATGATGCATAGCCTATAGTCTTCCTCGATAAAAGGGCAATGTAAACTGTAATAATTATTCATATCGCACCAGTAGCTCTTGAAATTAGCGCATTCTCGCAAACAAACAAACAAACTTCAGCTTTATATATTTGTATTGATTTACAATACTCATGAACTATCATGAGGCTTTTGAGGAAAGTATTTCCTCTCCTTGATCGTTATAATAATCATTTCAAAATTAGGCACAATTTCAAATTTAACTGTACTTAAATTATACTATTTAACTAGGTTGTCTGGAAGATTTTTAGCGGTATTATGCATATGACGTTCATAAGTGCTTATAAAGTCTACATGAATAAACGATTTTGACTTTGACTTATATATTTGAGTGGCTTTTCCTTCTTGCTTGCTTGGTGAATTTTGCAGAATTCTATAAGAAGAGAGGATAGAGATATTTAAGACGGTAGACATGAACATGCGTGTGCAAGTGACATGAGTATTTGTAATAGTGTAAATGCAAGTCGTCTTGCTTATTCTAATGCCGGCACCAGACATAGCTTCATTTGAATGATTGTTTCAATGATCACGTAATGTGGGCAGTGATTTTGTGTAGCTTCACAAAGTTTTGTAGTACTTTGTGGTCTTCAAGGACAAAAATGTACAAACACTTTAAGCTATGTCTGATTCCGGCATAATAACAATCATAATGAGGTACACTTGACACAGATTATTCGTAAAGTGATCAGTATATTCTTTATTAAGTGATATTTAATACTTAATTTTAGTGGAAATAAAGAAGGGGTAGCTTTAAGGTAAGAGTGAATAGGTTCATTCTAGGCAAGCGCGTTCCACCGTAGACCGCATGTACACTTTATCAAGTGTGACAGCGGTCAAGCGCTTGCCTGTCTCCAATTAAAAAAAAAGAAATATAGTAGATAGTAGATTTTTTTTAATATTAAGCCAGAACACCAGACTTTGTATCATACAAAGTCTGGCTATTAATCTTGCTATTAATCTGGTTATTAAAGTTGATTCACCTCATGGTTAATATATGTATGTAAAAACGAACCCCTATATCCCGTAGTCACGGCATCAAGCGTGAACAGCTGCACCGATTTCGCTTACTCTTTTTTGTTGTGTTTGTTATTGTCTGAAGTTTTTTACGAAAGAAAAATCAGACAAAACTCCACAGTTCAGACTGTAAATACTTGGACTGTGAAATTTAGGATCTTGCCACTGCATAGTACCGTACAAAGACCTTTATTTGCTGCAAATGCCGGAACATGCACGCGAATGCCTCGTTGAACCCTTATTTGAGCCTTGGAATAGAAGCAGTCAAGAACTACGTCAATAATTTATATAAGAGATCACTATCTATATATATAAAAATGAATCGCAAAATGTGTTGGTAAGCGCATAACTCAACAACACATGGACCAATTTTACCAATTCTCTTTTTTAAATGTTCTTTGTAGGCCAAGGATGGTTTTTACGACGGGAAAAAATCGAATAATTGCTGGGAAAACCCTAAAAACAGCCCTTTTCTTTTTCTCATACAAACGTTTTCTAACTAAAATGTAGAGTTAATTTGAACGTTATTGCTGTTCCATAAAGTTCATATTAAATTGTGTTCCTAACGTTAAAGAGTCAATTTATCGCTGCACAAGGCAAAAACGATTCGTAGTCATTCGTTATTTCTAATAATACGGGAATGGGGACGGGAACGGGAATGGGGATGATATAGGATAACCCATAAACAAGTCAACAGTCAACTAGACCCAACCACATTTAGTTAATATATCGCTTTTCTCATACTAGTAAAATGTATGAAAATGGACTCATAACCTATATGGTACTTTCCGTTGCCCTAGAGCCATGAAATTTGGCAAGAAACAATGTCTAATAGCATAGTTAAAGGTAAAGTACAAAATTTGTAACTTTGTAGTAACATCACAAAAAAATTACGAAGACTGTCACATTCAAGTAAATCCCATGAGAAGGATTAATCTTACTGGTAAAAATAACCTTGTAAAAGTATTATGTGCCAGTACGGAACCCTCAGTGCGCGAATCTGACTCTCACTTGCCCGGTTATTTTGAGTAATATTAAACATACTTATTAAGAATGTCTTATATTACCGTTTCCCCTCCTACTAAACTTGAATGAAGCTTCTGTTAGGAGTCCATCGTTTTACCGTGAATTAGTGTTGGTGCTGTTCTTAAAAATCTATATATATTAAAATGAATCGCAAAATGTGTTGGTAAGCGCATATCTCAACAACGCCTGGACCAGTCCGATTAATTGGGCTTTTAAACGATAGCAAATAGACATGAATAATATTCAAATGAGGTACTGTAATTAGCTGCCGCCTGCCTGCGGGTTACCTCGTATGTGATATACTGTCCCTGATGACTACTGCTGGAAATTGCATCGAGTGCCGATTAATACTACTGGATTTTATCAGTACGATATTATACACAAAGGCAAATACGTTACAAAGTGAGCGCATGACATTTTAAGTCTTTAAAGAAGAAAGGTTTGACGGAAATTGCTTGATTTTCGATAGGAGTATATACTTCGTTTATGATGGCCGGGTTATTGATGGGTTTTGTCCTTGAAGTTCACAAAGTTCTACAAAACTTTGTGCAGTTACACACTAAATGATCGTTCAAATGAAGCTATGTCTGGCTTCGGCATTAGACAAGTGAAAAACGGTGCAATTAAACAATTTTTTTTAGTTTTATTTTAACGTGCTGACATATTTAAGCTGTTGTCAAATTTTTTAAATGTCTTATAAATAATAAATAAGTTTTGAAATTTGGTTGCTTTGTTATACTTGATGGTTTTTAAACCTGTATTACAGCCACTTGTTGTTGGAGCCATAGCTCAAAGTGTTTGTACATTTTGGTCCGTGAAGACTACAAAGTACTACACAAATTTGCGCAAATACACAAAGTTCCCGGCCACACTACTTGATCATTGAAATGATCATTTTCAAATGAAGATACATATGGCTCCGGCATTTATACGTGTGTCAATCTTGATAAACAGCCGATGTAGTAAGAGCTGCTTTGGTCGCGTTAAAGATAGTATGGATCTCAGAATACATTTTTACATACAAAATTTTCACTTTAAATAACGACCACGAAAACGTAACAAATGATAAAAATCGAAGAGTTTACAAACACTAGTATTGTTTAAATATTGTATTAGCTCAGACAGACTTTGTTCAGTGAAAAATTATTTTTTTAATATTTTTTCTCTGTAACTGATGGATGTCGAAGCGAAATTAATAGAAGACCGGACTGAAATCCAAATGGTGCTTCATTCAAACTCTGTTCTAGGTTGGCTAACTTCGTGCCCACTCACCTTTTTCCCGCTTATGATTTTTAGGATCGCAGTCTGGTCGAAATTGGACCAAAAACCTTTAGATTTGCATACCATATTATGCTTAGTGAAAGCTATGTACAATTTTTTTTATTGTTATTACAACGACATTTGACAATTTATGCACATTAAATGTCATAATTGACAAAATACGAATAATAACTACGCTTTGACATCATCCTATAATAAAATGTATACGCGTGTGTGTAAATCGTTCGCTATTGGTGTGCGTGAGCTTTTATTTTAATAATTTAATATATTAATTAGGCATATTTTATAAAAATATTAGCATTCGCACACCATCCTCTATAAAACTGTAATTCCCCCGTCCCCGCAATTTCAGAAAAGTGGTACAGAATTTTTTCGCTTCACGTATTAAATTTCTAGAAATTTCTTACACCCTTTTTAGATCTATCACTATTTACTCTGCGATACCCATTATCCTATATTAAGTTGTCTATGCTAATTGATTAATTATCAAATACACCATAATCTCGGTACTTTATATTAATTGTAGTAAAAAATTGAAGCAGTAATTTAATCAAGTAATGACATATTCTAACAACGATACTTAGCCCTCATTCGTACGAGAGCTTTTTTACCGCGCGTTGAAAAACCGTTCAAATAGAATATATGAACTCCCAAGTCTCTGTTCAGAGTACAGCGCTATGTTCTATTTTCAACGCGATGTATATATGTTTATATATACTATATATTTGTATCGACGACGCTAAAAAAACGCCAACGCCGAGATTTAACGCTACTCTTTTTAAATATCGTGGGAATGAGGGCTTACATTCTCACTTTTATACTGTCAATTGTTATTAACAAATTGAAAACCTAATATCGATAAAAAAATGGATAGACTAAGCCCTCATTCGCACGAGAGTTAAAAAAATTACGTGCCTTCCGAAACACGGAGGAGGTCGGATATCAAATATAAACCAGTGCTAGAATGGGTCACCCATCTAGCACTGGTTACACAGCAACTTAACTTAGCGATCGACTCAAATGCCGACCACAGATTAGGCCACGACCTCCTCACATCGTCCTCTATTATATATACTTTAATTCTCCTTCGTCTGTGCAATTTTCAAAAAATGGTACCGATAGTTTTCATGTATTAATAACAGATTTATGTATTGATTAGTATGGCTAATCTAGAGTTCTAAGTGGTGTAAATGGCACGATTTTTTTATATATATATAATGTATGCAATTATTTTATAATTTATTACTTTTACTGTGTCTATAAGATTTATCTTTTATGGGATCATTTTATTAAAGTAAATATTCTAAGAAAGATAGATGTAAAGGTCGCGATTTGTTATCCTCTGCTGTTGATAACTTCATTTAAACGTGGGTTATCGGCTATTTACATAATTGCAGATAGCGTTTAAATGAATTCAACGCAGATGGGTTTTGTATTTGAAAAGTTAAAGAAATTTGAAACTGGAACTGTATTTTGCTATCAAAAACTAATTTTATTCCTTTCATAATAAAAAAAAAATCAATTCTTACTGAATGTATTGTTCTTATTCCTGTTTTCCAAATGGGAACAAATCAATAAATGCCCTGTATTTTAATATCTATTTGCGTCGAGTGCTTAAAATAAATCAGTGAATTGCAAAGTTGTGGATAAGGATGCTACGAAGTCGAGACTACTGGAACTTGAGTTAAAATCGAACCTTTTTAAAATAATTTATTGGAACTGGAGATAGAGTAGGAGCTAAAGCCACGGAGGACAAGAGATATATAAATGGTGGGATTGAAAACTTTGCTTGAATGACATATATATAGAGCTTCATAACTCCCATTCGAAGTCGAATATTACTGTGCCGAAACCTTTCTTGGAACGATCTAAATTCTGAACCATTCGATGACTACATTGAAGTAAGTTAAACATGCGACCTTCCTCATCACATCACTCCTTACGATCTTGAGCCAATCTGGATCAGGTTAAAAATTATGTCGTCGATTCATCTGGTTGGTGGACGACCAATGTTCCTTTTCCTATCCCCGGTCACTGCCTTACTCCACCTGTCTTCACTTCGTCGGGTCAAGTGTCCTGCCTAGGTTCACTTGAGATGCAGCACTGTTTCTTCGATGTTTCGAATATTCGTCCTTCGTCGGATTTCAGTGTTGTGTACTCGGTCTTGGAGTTTGATATCGAGCATGTGGTTAGGTCTTACATTTTCGAAGCCCAAAATGAGGCAACATTAATTGTCATTAACTCGTCCTGCGTGCAGGGGCATGTAGGGCACGACATAAGGTGAATCATGGACTGGATTTCACCGTACAGACATACCAGATCGGCGCCATCCGAAGATCCCCACCTGAACATATTTTTCTTACTTCGGCCAACTTGAGTCCGAAGACTGTTTAAGGAAACGCTTGTATATATAAGGGATCTGTATTTGATACACGATAAAGGTATTTGTTAATGTTGCCTCAAATTATTTTCCTTACGAGTTACTTAGCGTATTCTTTCAACATGGAAGTTTTCAAGTGTCTATATCTAATATTTTGGAAATATAAGGGGAGAGAACTCCTTGCGGGCGGACGGACGGACGAACGAAACTATAAGGGTTCCACCTAGGACCCCTAAAATAGTCAGATAAGTACAAATTAACTCAGTCTTGCATACACAAATCTATACTAATATATAAAGCTGAAGAGTTTGTTTCTTTGAACACGCTAATCTCAGGGACTACTGGTCCGATTTGAAAAATTCTTTCAGTGTTAGATAGCCCATTTAACGAGGAAGGCTATAGGCTATATCGATACCTCCCACGTAAATTGTTGTAACCTCATTTGAGGTTACAACAACTTACTGGGGTATCCCAGCTTTATAGTAGAGCGTTACAAACAATTAAATTTTAATACAACAGACACTTTTTTATATGTTATTGTATACAATAATGTAATCGTCATTATAGCATATATAATTGTCAAATGTGTTATATAATGAAGATTTTATTTCAATTAACATGTTTGTAAAGCTCTACTGTGAATGTAGGAATTTGGGGTTACAACAATTTACGTGAGAGGTATCGATATATAATCACGCTAAAATTGAATCTATTTTTTTGTAACTAATTTTACGCGGACGAAGTTGCGGGCACAGCTAGTCATATAGATGATGGTATGATAAAGGTTTCCTCCAAGTTCATGGGTAGTCAAAGAGAATACTGTGAATCACAAATAACTTCCTGTTTCCGTGTCATTTCCGCACCGAAATCCATATAAGCTGGGCTATTTTTCCAATGAGGAAGCTAAGCCATAATAATGTACGCGCTGTACATTAGTACAGCATTAGCTTAGACGAGGAAGATCATTTGTATTCTTAGTTCTGATGTTCATGACTCGAACAGGAAAATCATACATTTTCTCGAAGAGGAAAATTCGAGAACAGTGCTTAATATGGGACATTGTGGTTTATACCAACAATTTCTCAGGCAGGAAAATTTTAGAACATGAGAATACATTGTAGGCAATAAAGTTTTCTCGAATAAATTTTGGATCAATATTTATACCCTTATAAGTTATTCTAACAATTTTGGGGAAGAAATAGCTTGATGTTTTTTTTTGAAGTGTACCTTCTTGAGACTCGTCCGCCCTTTTTTAAGATGGGAAAAAGCCAATCGCGACCCTCACCGATACCTCTGTTTGTTCAAGTTTTCACTTCTGTCCACACTTCCAGGGCGCAACTGTTATTGTTTTTTTTTTTTTTTAATTTTCGCAAAACATAAGCAAAGACTTAAATTTGAAATTACACAGTTGACATATTTGCAATGTAAAACTTTGAATAATGCTTGCGTAAAATCTGAAAAATTTGGAATCTAAAATAATATAAATACTTATAAAGAAATTTAACTGGACATTATTGGTTAAAGAGCTCCTACGTTTTTTAAATAGCAATTTCTTAATCTTGTAAATAGGAAAACCCTGACGGGTTTTCACATTTACAAGAATATAATATATATGATATCTTTAGACATAGAATATCTAAAGATATAAGATTATTTGCTGAGAATTATCTTCTCACTAGCGCTTAAATCCCAGTGCTTACTTTCTTATAAGTAAAACTAGCTGTATTCCCCGACTTCGTCCGCACTGGCATGTAGGGTTAAGTTAATTAATTCATTCATTCATTACATCACTTAAGGGTTTAAAAATAGTTTTTCAATAAGATTAATATCATGTCAATGAAAACAACTTCACAAATAATGCATTATTTTACAAATTTAGTTAGAATAAAAAATGTTATAGTGAGTCAACTTTCAAAGATAGACATATGCTGTCGCGGACTTTTACTTAGAACTTTTAAAGGGGAAGGGGTATTTTATACGTCATTCGTGCAAAACTTTAACCGTTTAAGCAGTGGTTAAACTCAATTCATGAATATTTTTTGGCGCCGCTTTATCGTTTTATCAAATTTTGAAATCACTACTTCGTTAGAGGAGTTTGGCGCCATACATAAATTATGTGACAAGTTAAAGGGGTAGGGTACCACCCAAAATAAGACAAGATAAGATAATACTTTCAAAGCAATCTCTAACAGACAACCTCATGGGAAAGAAATAGATGATACGAGAGCGTGATGGTGCAAAATGATAAACTATTACTTAATCTGTACATACTACTATATATAATATACTTCTTCTTCCTCTTCTTCCTAGCGTTATCCCGGTGTCTACTACACCGCTTAGATTGCAGAGGATTTGGCTATGAGGCGAATTAAGATGACCGATTGCCATCTGACGTCATCCTCGGAACCCCCACGATCTCTACAACCTTACGACTAATATGAGCTCGCTTGATATTTTCAGGCAGGGCGTTCCACAGACGAATAGCCACTGCAGAAAACGAATTATGAGTAAAACCACTTTTACACATTGGGACTGATAAGGTAAGGTTAGGTTAGGTTATTTTATAATATGGTTGTCAAGATTTGGCCGCGACATGATTATATCACGTCTAACATCTCATTCCTACGATACTAACTGTACCCGCGTCTTCATCCGCGTAAAAGTATGTAAAAAATTATATTAAATTTTAGCTTGACGATATATTCTTCCTCAATAAATGGGCTACCTAAAACTGAAAGAATTTGCCAAACCGGACCAGTAGCTCTTGAGATTAGCACGTTCGAGCAAATTAACAAACTCTTCAGCTTTATATATTCATCATGATCAGCCCTAAATCGCCCACTGCAGGGCATAGGCCTTTCTTCTTTTATGCCACTGTTCCCTGTCTCTTGCCAACCTTGCCATTAAAAAACTTGGATTTCTTTCTCCCACTCTACGGGGAACACTGGCAGTGAAGGTGAGTGTTAGTGATCACTATAAGGAGCGCGCTCCCTCCTATGAGCAGACATTTTTCTTTTTTTAGCATACGTAGTAGTCTTTTTTTATAACAAAAATTATGAAGAAAAAAAAAGAATGCCCGTTCGTTACATCCAAATATTTTTGTACCAAGTACATGATATGATCGTACATATTGCGACCATCTTCCTCTACCTAGATATGGCTGTGGGGCGTGTTAATATGACCGATTGCCGTCTAACGTTATCCCGGAACACCCACAATCTATAAATCTCACGACTGATATCAATCACTAACATTGATCGGTCAAAGTTGTTAGCTAAAATCTTCTTCTTCCTAGCGTTCTCCCAGTTAAGTACCAGGGTCTGCTGAGATTGCAGAGGATGTTGCAGCGGGGCGAGACAAGATGACCGATTGCCATCTGACGTCATCCTCGGAACCCCCACGATCTTTACAACCTTACGACTAATATCACAAAGTAACGGATATCCCATTGGTTGTGACCGTACAATATAATAGGACAAAATAAATAATGGAAAGAAAACAAACAAAAATTGAATAAAATATCATTTGAATTTGAATTACTAGATTTAATTTTTTAGTGTTGATGTTTAAGTGTGATGAAATAAATAAAACAATATAATTAGAAACCTAAATATGTTATTATAATTGACCAGTTAAAGTTATGTGGGGTTTGACATGTCCTGAAGGACAAAAAACCCAAAATTAAAGCCAAGATTAAAAAAAAAGTGTTGAAGCGCTGTCATTGAATATATCAATGTTAAATTAGGCAGATATAAGAGTGTTTGGCAGTTATGAATGAGTTTTGCGCTTTTTTTTTTAGGTATACTTTAGAATAGTGTGTTGCTTGGCGTACGAATATTTTTATATGTAATAGAAGAAAATCAGCGTCGTGTGCCCACGGCAATGCTGAGCCTGCATACTTTTACTTATGTTACAAGTTTTTATTCTTTCTTCGGCCACCGGGAAAAGAGTTGAAGGCTGTCCGAACGCCTTAATGACGAGTTAAGGCCACCGGGAGAATAGTTGAAGGCAGTCCGAACGCCTTAATGACGAGTTTAGGCCACCAGGAGAATAGTTGAAGGCAGTCCGAACGCCTTAATGGCGAGTTAAGGCCACCGGGAAAATAGTTGAAGGCAGTCCGAACGCCTTAATGACGAGTTTAGGCCACCGGGAAAATAGTTGAAGGCAGTCCGAACACGCGAACTTCAATTAGGGCACTTATTAGACATCAATATGTTTGATCGAATGTTCATACAAACTAAGTTCCCTCGCATCGCGCGATTACATTCCTTTAGGACGAAGCGCTGACTGCCTTATATCTTTTTGTTGGTAACATAATGAAACTGAACCATCAGTTACAGGTTATTGTCTGAACCAATACAACCTACTAAAAGACCTTGGCTTGTCAAGAACTATCATAAGTTCATTACTAGAAAGGACATCTAAAGCCGCTCACGCGTGAACGGCTGGACCGATTTCGCTAATTCTTTTTTTGTTGTGTTTGTTAGTATCAGGAGAAGGTTCTTATGGAAGAAAAAAGTAAGAAAAATGCGCGGAAAATTAGAAAATTTAAGAAAACTTAACCACCATATTAGATTATTTCTAATGTAACCTTAGCAATTTCGACGGTTGCAATACTAATTGACAGGAACGGGAACGGGAACGGGAACGGGAACGGGAACAGGAACAGGAACGGAAACGGGAAAAATATAAGATCATAGAATGTAATAAATAACCCAACATTCGGTTAGGACAGCCTTTGCCGGGTCCGCAAGTTAGCAATACAAAAAAAGTACTTAACAATTCCTAAGAACCTCGTATCTGCACTTTTCAAAAGTTCAAGTGGAATATAACTGATTTCAATAGAATTTTCGTCTTTTGGCTTATCTATTTTTGATAAGGTTATCTATGGGCATTGTTGGATGGAGACGCCATTTAAATCCTCGTGGACTATTACACGTAACATAGATGTTTTGCAACTTTAAATAACTTTAGATTCTATGAACTGATCTAAATCATTTTAGCACGGATCAGTCTGATAATGAAGCGAAGTAACACGACACGATTAATAATACGAAATAAACTCATGCTCGTATGAATGTTTATGAATTTATCGCCGTGCACTGCAATTAAACGATACGTTGACCTAAGAATGCTCAAGTGTTTTTCTGCGCTTCTCAAGTGTGTTGGAATTTGGAATTCGTTTTAGTTTATGGATCACATAAAGCGATTTAAATAACTGACATATTAATAGCTACACTGTAAAGGTACTTAGTTTTAATTCCTTACTAGAAACTACTTCTGGAAACGTAAACTATTTAATTCTAATCAGCAACTAAATTCCTATGGATTCAAAAGTCAATACAAATTGACAAAGACTGGCCCGTTGGCGCAGTGGGTAGTGGCCCTGTCTTCCGCTTCGATTCGATTCCCACCTCGAGTCTGGGAGTGAGAAAGAGGTACTGGTACCCGGACGCGCCGGCCCAATTCGGCTACAAGCATGGCGCTACCTCTAATTAAACTTTATTTAATTAGAGGTAGCGCCATGCTTGTAGCCGAATGCTTATTATTAATTAAGTTGGACGAAATTCGCCCACATGTACGCAAACAGGTTGTTTGCGTACATAAGCACGAGAAAAATAAAATTTGTCAATTAATATGACCCACGGTTGTCACTATTACGCTTTGTTATCGTCCAATTCGTGTGTGTAAATCGCTTGGCATTGGTGTGCATGTGGTTTTATTTTAATAATTTAATATACTACTACTTCCTAGCGTTATCCCGTTTAAGTACCAGGGTCCGCGTAGATTGCAGAGGATTTGGCTGTCGGGCGAGTTAAGATGGGCGATTGTCGTCTGACGTCATCCTCGGAACCCCCACGATATCTACAACCTTACGACTAATATCACAAAATGACATTAATCGGGTTCAACTGTTTCACGTGCTTAGCGAAACTTTAACCATTTACGCAGCGCACCTCATCTCGCCTTCTACGGTCCCTGGGCTTGGACAATCATCACGCACGTCTCTATGCCTCTCGCCATCTTCTACAGATTCCATTCGACAATATGTCTCTTCGAAATTTGGAAGAACAGCTTTAAAAATAAACCAATATATTTAAACATATGAATGTATATAGTTAAAATAAATGCAATTAGAAGTTTTGCATACGAAAGAATGTATTTTATTAAATTGATAATACAGCCATCTTACGCCTGTCTTTTCCCTTTTTTTGATTGTATATTTTTGACTTTTCAAATTACTACTTAAAAATTTTTGTTTTTTTTTTCTTCGTGAAGTTGTTGTTTCCACTCTAATGAGTGGTATTTCGCCGGGGGAAGCTGATATTCCGCGTAAAATATGAGTTACATGTTACTGATGGGTTAGAAGTGGACGGACGTTAACATTAAAGTCAAAATGTTCCAAAATTCCCTATTATAGCAAATGAAAAAGATTCTAAAGTCATAAATAGATGCCACCAGTTATCGGCAAAGATGTTTTGAACGCCAACTTACTAAGACCTTGGTGCATCACACGTTTTTATACTTTATGCATTTATTGAAACTCTGTTTAATGTTTCTTCTTGTTATTTTTTTTTTAATATTATTTCATGTGTTCTTACGCATCACCTATTCTTTTACCACTTCATATATTTCCTTGTCCTGAAGGTTGTGTGGAAGAAATCGCTCTTCAGCGATAACACCGCCTTTTGTAGTTCTTTTCTTGCTGTACGTTACTTTCTTATCTGTTAATTTCTTTTGTAGTGTACTGTAATAAAACTTATAAATAAAACTAATTAAAAGAAAACAGGTAGTCTGGCAATAATGTGCGTTTTAATTACTGCAGATGTCTTTATTCGATCATATTCAAAATAAGGTTATTGGTGATGAAGTACTTACATATATTTTTAGAATCCGCATTAGCATGTTAGGCCATTCGTGTACTATTTATATGTATGTATTAATATATTTCTAAAAAAAATATTTGTGTATAACAGGCGTCTGTTACCTCTAACACAGGCATTAAAATGTCTACCTTAGGAACAGACGTCCGTGTGTCATATAGACCTGTATATATTTATTATTTATTTATTTATTTCAATTAAGCACCAGCCAATAATAGTCATTTTAAGTTATTATTATTATTTTTGTATGTTTTTAGTGTTTTAATTCATTAATGATTATAATTATTATTACTATATATGTCCGTATACAGATACATAGATATTTATAAATTAATACGTAAAGCGAAATAAATTCACACGCACACCAATGCCAAGCGATTTATAACATTTATACACACATGTCGAATATAGAGAAAATTTAGCGTCGACTAGTGCATAATGCTGTGTCAAGAAAGACGGTGAGTGTAATATTCAAAGACGTTAGTGTAAGTTGTATCATATGGTCTGTCGTGACCAGAATACAAGAAATGCATACGTTTATATTTGATATTCGACGTCCTCTGTCTTTCGGAAGGCACGTAAAACAGTGGGACCTGATTAAAGTGACTTTGTGATATTAATCGTAAGGTTGTGGAGATCGTGGGGGTTCCGAGGATGATGTCAGATGACAATCAGTCATCTTAACTCGCCCCGCAGCCAAATCTTCTGCAATCTAAGCGAACCTTGGTACTTAACCGCGTTAACGCTAGGAAGAAGAAAATGCAAGTACAGAAAGAAAGAAAAATAAAGTTTTATTTGCAACATAACACACTTATAGTAGTTGCAATCTCCCGTCACGCGGAAGTGCGTGTGACGGGCTCACGAAGCGAACTACTACACCGACGGCAGTTGTTCGCTTCGCGAAGAAAGCGATTGCGCGAGCGAGCACGCTATAGAGGAATACAATCATAGAACGACCATGTACCACCGTGACACCCATCTCATTGCAGAAATGGCCGCCCCGAAGAAGAATAATGGAACGGTGAAAGAAGAAAATGAAATAACAATGACACGGGCCTTCAGCTCGTGGCATATAGATTGAAAATTAAAAAAGAAAGAAATAACACACTGCCCATAAAACAAACAAAAAGAAGACAGAAATCCTTAAATGTAATTATATATCTATAACCAGTGAGATGCCCAAAAAGGTAAAACTCTCAGTTTATTGGAAATGAGAGAATTTCCACCACCAATGTTGATTTTCAGAGGCACCCTAGAGGCGGCTAAGCACTACACGCATGGTAGATAGAAGATAAGTTAAAAATTGTTTTACTCCGTAACATAGAAATTGATCTTTTTTCTCCTTTCTTTCTTTGTAAGTAATTTGAATAATATTAGAATTCGTATTATTCATAACCTGAAATTGAAGAAATAACTAAAATTGACACAAAAAATCGTGTTCGTTGGAAACGAACGGGCGCAGATACGTAAAGTAAGCAATCTCGTTTGCACCGACGAGAAACTGTTGGGACCTTACGAAACACTAATTGGGGCGTTTACACTGTAAATCTGAGCCCCAATTTAATTTGTACCTGCAATATCGGACTATCCCCGTTGAGACAAAATTGCGCAAAACTCCGTAAGGGTAATCGTTACGTATGATCTTTGACTTAGATTTTGTAGTGATTTTGAATGCTTACTACGATTTATAGATGCATTTCGAGAAATAATTGCGATGTATGGTAACCGAAATTGAAATCCTAATGGGAACAAAAAACATAATGTGTTATATCGCGAGGATAAATGGAGAGAGGGGTTTTTTATACATATATTATAAGGGGCAAACGAATAGGCTGTTTACCCAGTAGTCACTTAGGTAAGCCACCACCTATAGATATCTGCACAACCAGAAGGCTCGCAGATGCTTTGCCAGTCTTTAAAGACAGGTTTAGGCTACCGGGAACTCTGACAAACCGAACGAAACCATCACTTGAGGTGTCAGCATTGCCGCAACTTCCCATCGATCTTATTTAAGAAAGAGGTTCTGGTACCCGGACGCGCTCGCCCAATTCGGCTGCAGAGCAAAAGAACTGCAAACGTAGCGCTACCTCTAATTAGATAAGTAGATAGGAGTAAAGGGAAGGATGGAGTAAAAGGATATAAAAGTACATGGAAAGAAAAAGGATGCAGATACTACTGTCACGGACTGTATAGGGAGAGTGACAATAGCAGGTAGGGTAGACCGCGGTCGCGTACCCCAAGTGGATCTGATTAGTAATCGGGCAGATAAAAAGGAAAATCCACACCCTGGAGACATAGTGCAGTGTAAGCCTAATCTGATGACGTAAGCCAAATGTTCCACCACCAAAACCGTCATCAAAGCAGAGCATTGCACTGATTTCCTTTCGTACATACAAAGAAAGTTTCCCCTTAAGTAAAATCTTATTCTGAAGGACGTTAAGTCGTATCTATCTGGAAATACTGATAGTACAAATATACTATTAGTCGCTATTTGCTATTTGTGATGTCGCAAAAAATCAAAGCTATTTGTACATGAGTCAACATCGGACGCAAAGCTCTGAGCATTAAATATTGGTACAGGGCTTTAACTCGATCACAGTCCAGCGTTTGTATTAGTTTGACAATGTTTTACTGTAAGCTGTATAGTGTATGCAGTGCGGATAAAAATAATGTTGCATAGAAATAGTACATAAAATTTTATAAAAATGCCTTCGAATAGTTTATATATCTTAATATAGTTTCACTTAGTAAGACGTTTTTTGTAGCAACTGAAAAGAAAGAGTTGAAAAGTAATACGAATTTTAGTATAGACTAAGTTAGATATAGATTTGACCTTATCAGTTGTCCCCTTGTCCCTTTTTTGTGGTCGGTTTTAAAGATATTTTTTTTATATATGTTGTACAAATTAATAGTAAGCAGAGATTTAAATTTATTTATATACAAAGTAAAGATTAAGTTTGAATTAAGTTTCGTATCCCACAATTTGCTCATGAATTGAAAATTATGGTGAAAACATTTCAAACAGTATGAATTGACCCAAAATTTATCAATCTTATATTTGATAATGTAATATTATTTAGTACTCTTGCATCTAACGTAAATACATTACTGTGTATCACTTAATTGAAAACTATAATTTACTTAAACCTCATAACGGCCCGCGAATTGCTATACAATTGCGTTTGATAAAATCCTTCTAAATTCGCGAACACACCGCGGTGTGGTGAAACATTGAATTAGTAAGGCACTTTTGATTTGTGTTTTAGTTAATTAACTAAACTATGTTCTGGCCACAATTTCACCGCCATTAGGTTATATATAAATATACAACTCTCGATTGTTTAACGCTATAAGTTCTTACAGTTGAAAAATCAACTAAAACTAAAACTTAATCCGATATCTCTAACTTGTTGTCATGTCCACATACAATACAAGCCTTTAAAAGTGAGACGCCATGGCGACGTCGCCAGCTACATAGCCATGGATACCTGCGATTGCCAAATGGAGTCGCCAATAGTAGTCGTGGCCACGTTTCTTATTTGGCGACGTCGCCAAGCCGTCGCCAAGCGAGTTACCTGTCCTAAATTTTAATATGAATTGTTTATATACGTAACCAGCGACGTCGCCGTGGCGTCCCATTGAAGAAGGGTTGTTACTGGAGGAAAAGAAAACCAGGCATACCTTAAAAGTATTTATAATATTATAAAAAAAACATAAAAGCTTTGAACATAACTACATGATCCATTAGTAAGCTAGCAGGATTTATTTGATTTGCTTCGCTTCGCTACAGTTAACTTTAGCTGAGCTATTGTTTGGCTGACTGAACTTGGTAGCTGAAATAGTTAGGTACAAATACTGTCCTTTTATGTAATGGATCCGGAGTTCGATCTCAAGGAAGAAGAAATAGTAAAAAAGTTCTTTTTAATTAATTAAAAGTACGTCTGTGAAAGCAAAGCAAAACTAAATAATCAGTAGTAAGTTCATTGTACGTTTATGTCAGCTAAGAAAATTTATGTGTTAATATTAACGGCATCATTCGTACGTCCATATGCTTTCATTGACTCTTTGTGATTTAATCTTAATTTAACGTTAAGTTAGGATTTATTCCAATTATTCTAAACTACTGACATAAATATAGACCTTACAGACACATACACACACCAACACAAACACACATACACACTCGCACAAGCACGCACATACACACACGCACACTCCCGATACAATCTTAATAATACCTTTGTTATTATTCTTTTTCTTTTTTTTTCGATGTAAATCTTAGAGTTTAAAACAATTTTATAAAATTTACTCACGTTAACATTATTAAATATCTACCTTGATGGAGGGAAGGCCGCTAATGCCTATAGTACAGGCATTAGAGTCTAACCTAATATCTATACTAGCCTATTTGTTAGTTGAATATGTTTTTTGTAGCATTGTAATATTTGGAAATATCAGATGCTGACAAAGCCGAAGCTGAAAAAGTATTGGCTGAGAAGCGGAAAAGGGATGAAGGTATTTTTTAATCAAGTTTCTACGTTTTCTGAAGGTAGCCCGTCGGTTCATTTTAATTTATATATTAATTATACATTTATATATTTATATATTCATTTTAATTATACACATGTAATGTAATATTTCAGTGATGTACGTGTAAAAAAATTTTTGAGAAATAAATTATCTAAATTAAATTAAAAAATTAAATGTCTGTTAAGTATTTTGTCTTCCTCTAATTTATTTTAAAATTCTTAATGACTATCAAGAAATTATGGTCTCTACATTTTAGTCTTGGTTTTTAACTAAGATGTGCGGTGACATGGTGTGTAGTGATTTAAATGTTTTTGTGAAATGTCAACTAAACCTAGAACATAAATATTTAAGCGAAAAACAAACTTTTAACTGGTTAATTTTGCGTTTTTATAAATCCATTTAAAATTTGCGCACAGGCGGTGGGGTTTGAACCGGGTACCTTGCGGATTTCAGTCCATACCTTATACCGTTGAGCTATTGAGGCTCTAAAATCTAAACTATCATCACGAAGTCTAACAATCGGGCAAGTACTCCTCCCGGAGAGTGGCACAGGTGATAATGGTTTATCATCGAGCTTAATTCTCAGATCGTCCATTTTCATTCATTGTCACATATAATCATCATAGAGCATGGGAGGAGGAGGGTCAAAAGCTTTGTGACACCACATAACAAAACAAAAATAACATTTTAAAAAATATTTTTTTTGCTTTCTTCTTTCTCGACGTTGTTGTTTGCACTCTAGTGAGTGATTTTTTTCCTCGATTTACGAATGTTAAAATAGGGCAATTCGAAGCTTTTGGACTTCAAATTGCCCTATTTTACCAATATAAACACACATATACAAGGATTTCTGTATTGAAAAAAAAAATTAACTGCACATTTCTTCAAATCGATCCGGCGTCTGAAATTTCCTCTTTTAAAATATTTGACGATTCAAAAGAGCTTGTAAAAGTCTACTTGAATAAAATATCATTTGAATTTGAATTTGTCACTGAGTGATATTAGTCGTGAGGTTGTACAAATGGTGGGGGTTCCGAGGATGACGTCAGATGGCAATCGAATATCTTGACTCGCTCCACAGCCACATCCTCTGCAATCTAAGTGCACTCTGGTGCTAGACCGAGATAATTCTAGCAATAAGAAGAAGTATAGCAGAGTATCAAAATTTTTTCATAATATATCCTCTTCATTTTTCGACAAAAGTGCAGGAATATTAAATTTTTTTTTAAAGGAAATCATCGAATTACAACACTACAAACTCACAAACACTTCGAAGAGGTCGTGGCCTAATGTAATCGTGGTCGACATTTGAGTCGATCGCTAAGTTAAGTTGCTCTGGCCGCGACCGGGTGATAGATGGGTGACCAATTCTAGCACTGGTTTATATTTGATATCCGACCTCCTCCGTGTTAATGAAAAATGGCACTAACGTAGCTTCGTCAATTGGTCTGCAAATTGTAAATTTGATTAGCACAATAATCATTGTATGGCCGTACGAAGCCTTTTGAGTTTACAGGGCTGTCGACACTGCAAAATACTAGATTTTAGTACTTATATATTGTTAACGTAACTCTCACACAAAATGTAATCAAAATCGATCCAGTTTAATTGGGAAAACCGCACCGAAATCCGTAATAAATCAAAGGATAGTGCCCTCGAGGAGGTTTATGTTCGGAGTACTTTGGTTTGAAATTATTTACTTTAATTTTGCTAAATTTGGAATTCCACGGCTACGGGAGATGGAAACAAACCCAAGGTGTTCGTTTTTTTTTATGTATATAAAAAGGGGCAAACGAGCAGACGACGATGGCACTTGAGCGACTACCGACGCCCATGGGCAAGTGCAACACTGGGGTTGCCGGCCTTTAGCGCTTAGTTGTCTCACTTACTAGAACTCGAAGCAACTTTGTTTAAGGTAAAGGAGCTTGTTCAATAGACTCCTTTAAATTTACAATATTTCTTTCAACCGACTTCAAAAAAGGTGGAAGTTCTGAATACACCCTATTCAATTCAATTCAATTCAAATGATATTTTATTCAAGTAGACTTCTTAGCTTTTAAAAAATTTGATGATTGACAAAAAGAGCTCTTGGCTCTTTTGAATCATCAAATATTTTAAAAGCTAGCACAGATTATACCTATGTTGTTTTTGAAGTATGTCTTCTTTACGCACGCTTGACATGGGAAGTAAGCTGGCGAATGCATGCCGAAAGCATTACGAAAAGTGTGATCGGGCGAGGCGAACGGAAGTTCATTTATAGTTTATGTGGGTTCGCTATATAGTGTCTAATGTGTAGCTTAACCTTTAAAGTCGAAGGCGAAGACAGATAAGGAATCGGGTTGGGTTGGAGTGGGGAGGGAGTCGAGATCGTGGGTGAATTCGTGATCAGGATGGGGGTTTGCATGAATTTCGGGTTGCAGCATTACACCGATTTTCCCTGGTATTCATTCGCGGATTAAAGCAAAGTAGTTTAGTTTCTCATGCTTATAATAAGTTATCATGTCAAAAAAACGTTAGCAAAAAAAAAATATTATTCAGTATGTATGTATTATACATGAATCATTTTAGGAAGATAATGTAGATTTTAAATACCTTGTTTTTTTACATAGTACTAAATATTTTTTTATTATAGACACATTTTAAAAATTATATAACAAGAGGAAAACGATCGGTCTGCATTCATTTGAGAGTCTACTGATGTCCATGGACAACAGATGACGATTGGAGCACTCTACAGTCTGCAGTCAAATGTAAGCAGCTGATATATTGGCACTGCCACCCAAAGGTGACAATATGTAAAGAACTTGCAGCTTATACAGTTGTGCGATTGGATCACCAGTTTTTTGACAGATCGTAGCATCAAGGTCGTTGTCGACGGTGCATGCTCGGGCCCCAAATCTGTCAATAGTCCTGTATATATTTATTTATTTATATTATTAGTGTAAGTTTGTTGTGTATTGATGTGGGTGTGTGTGTGTTTGTTGAGTCAAAGTCAAGCGTTCGGTGACAATGACGCCAGTTTCACACTTCCTGTTCATTTGTTTGTTTTCACTTCTGTTGGGACTCCTGGATTGACCGCGTTCGTTTTCTTTTGGTTTAGCCTATAATGTCTCACTGCTGGGCAAGGGCCTAACCCATTCTTATCCATAAACATTACCAAACAATACTAATAATTATTTATTATTATAATAAACGGATTGTTAAACTCACGTTGATTATACATTGAGTTTATCCGACTAATTTCGAAACCGTTCCGGATCCTTCCAACTTAAATTCACATTTATAAAATACTATTAACCAGTGTTTCCGCTAGTATTCCTCTTAATCCTCAGTGTATCGCATAGTTCATGAGTTTCTAATCTACTTAACGATGCATTGTTAACTCTGCAACGATGGGGAAGCCCAGCCTTCCACTCCGGGGGTCGTTGGCCCGAATCCCGCCTCGAATCTGGGTGTATTATCTATATGTATGTGTTTATATATTTCTACAAAAAAATATTTGTCTGGCGTCTGTTACCTATAACACATGCATTAAGTTGTCTACTATAAGATCAGGCCTTTTTATGTCATAAAGTCCTGTATGTATTTATTATTATTTATATATGATACAAAATAATACATAACTTATAATTTTCAGGGCTCTGGCCGTTTCTATAATCATTATGGTGGGAAGAATCGGTTCTCTCGTCGGAAATATAGTGTTTCCAGTTCTGCTAGGATTGGGATGTATGGCGCCGTTCATAGCGACTGGTATAATATCGTTAAGTAAGTTGCTAATCATAAGAATTTTAGTAAAATAAAAAGTAAAAATATTTTAGTCCGCCAATTTAAAAACAAAAAACAAAATTAAATTATTCGACCAAAAAGGTCCTTGCCTCAGCATGATGCTACAGTTTATGCCTTGTTTTTTTTGGTATAATAATAGGATGATTAATTAGAAATATAAATATTTATTCTTTAAATAAGTTTCCCATGTAAAAAGAAATCTGTCGGTCATTCCGCGTGAAACGTAACTGATAGGTTAGAAGTGGGCGGGCGATCGTCCTGGCCACTTCGCGATTCGCGTTGTATAATGTTAACATTAACGTCAAAATTTTCCATGATGCCCAATTGTAGCATTCATAACTCCAAAATTTTACAACAAAAAAAATGTCAGCCTCTCCCGAAGTAACATCACTCAGTAGAGTGCAAACTACTGCCAGATAAAAAATAAATGCATTTTTCGAAAAGCAATCAAACTGCATGATTACACATTTTAGTACTATTCAAAAGTGGTTTAATTAGTAACTACTACGAACGTATTATAACATAGTATTATACATTGGCGCAGATATAATTTTGGTTAGAAGTCCCAAATTTAACTGGCACTAAAATTTATGTAGGCTGTTTTATGTGTATGAAGTTAGACCTTAAATCTGAGAATGCTGTCGCAAATATACTAAAGGGATATTAGTGCTTCTATACGGTAACCGCTGGGAAAGATCACATCCCTATAAAATAATCCCATAAAATTCAATTAAACGGGACAAAAACCGCGAAAACAATACACTTTATTGGTATCTGTGTATGTTCGAAATTCGAATAAGTTCAAGGAGCGTCAGCATACAGTCTAATATTGTAAAGTAATAAGTTCACGTGGTCGTAGACTGTATGCTGCATGCTCGTTGCCGTTTTATGTCAAAATGAAATTAATAAAAAGTTCTATTAAGATTGGCGGGAATTAAAAACAAGAAAACACGGTGTTTTTTTAAATATGTATAATAAAATAATGTTAAGAGGCTTATTATGAATCCGCAAGATTGTCAATACGTATTTAATTAAGGAATTGGATCAAACAGTGTGGCTTTTGTCCCATTAAATTAGATTCTTTGGGAATTTTTCGAAAGGGATCCACTATTAGGCAGGGGAGGGGACACTGGCAGTGAAGGTGAGTGTTAGTGATCACTATTAAGAGCGCGCTCTTAAACCTACACCCGGGTCACAAGTCGCACGGCGAATTCATGAAATGGTTATAAATTCGTATCTCTTGTTATTTTTTACTGGTACAATAGCTTTTTGACGTCGTAACGGTTTATTCAGGATGAACGCCGGCTGCACTCACGAAAAAGCACGACTCATTGTCACGTTCCACTTGAACCGAGCGTGAAAGCGAGAGCGCGGAACAAGCATCAGTCAGGCACGACCGGACTAGCGTTTGGCGTTATTACGTAGAATTATCGTCCATTAACCGATTTTGCTGACAACCAATTTTTTTCTAGTACGCGAAGCAAGCAAGCAGTTAATTCCCCTTATAATGATAGTGTTTTTGAAAATAAGTAGTGTCGTTTCCCAAAGATCCCTCATTTCTTCTATTTTTTTTTCTGTCAACTATATTTTCTAACAGCTATATAAAGTGCATTATGCAAATATAAAACATTTTATTACATTCTATCTCTACAGTAAATGGTTTCATCGAAGGGTTGCGCGAAGTAGTTATGATGTAGAATTCTAGACATTAAAGCATCAGCGTCACACGTAAGAGGCTCCACTGATTTCACTCATCCTTTTTTTATTGTGTTTGTTATTGTCAGGAGAAGGTTCTTATGAAAGAAAGAAGATATGAAAATTACGCGGAAAGTTATTACATTTAAGAATATTTAACCACTAGATTAATTTCTAATGTAACCTGAGCGCTTTTGACAATTTGAAGGGAACGGGAACGGACACGGGAACGGGAAAGGGAATGGGAACAGAAACGGAACGGTAACAGTAATACCATAGTAGAATAATAGAATGTAGTAATAAGTATAAATAGCAAGTAACCCATCGTTGGGACAGGAGAGCGTCTGCCGGGTCCGTTAGTAATAATATCAGTCAATATCGTATAACGCAACTTTGATACTTGACAAAAGATTACATATTACAGTTTCACTATCTAAAAGACCATTGCACCGTGAATTAGATGTTTTAAGGTATTAAAACAATAAGAAGCTGGATATAGACAGAATTTGCGCAATAATTTTCATTCTAAAAGGCGCCATAATTCCTTGCACGAGGGCATTGCAGTATTTATTATTCCAGTCACATTCTGGCACTGGACATGCACATCTCGATGCATATGCTCACAGATCTCTACAGTTCACAATAAATTGACCGGGCATACCTCTTCAACCTTTCTACTATAGTAATAGAGTTTAATCTTGCTCGCACAATTTGGAATATTTTAGTAAACAGTTCCATCTTCATGACTATTAATCCACAAACCTTAGTCTTCCTTGTCTTGACAAGACGAACGGGAAGTCATGAATCATTGCCTAGCGTTGTCATTGGTTATGGTGACGGATTAAAGGGGTTAAGGGAGGTGACTGGTTAGATTGATGCACTGATTGTTGCAATTTAGCTGCATAGTTATTGCGAGAAAAGTAGTAGTAGAAAGGCACACAGAAGTGGGAGGTGTTTGGCGTGGAACGTGGTAGGCAGGAGTGTAGGTCGATATGATCAACTACCGTAAGCCGTCTTCTGTCCGGGCTAGGTAGAGTTGCCCGTCGGACGCTTCGCCTTGTCGGTCTATAGTTATGTAGGTCTATATATAATGATCGTATGTAAGAACTTCGCTAGCGTGATTTGGATTTTGTATGTGCACAACAGCTTTTGTACAGCTGTACCACGTCCATCGTCCTGTCCGTATAGCTCCATCTAGTTTGCTTTCGTGTATCTTTTCATTCGACTTAATCGCCAACTGGTTATGTAGCGGCGACTACAAAATATAAAAGCGTGTTAAATTATAACGGCAACATAGAAAAATGCAAATTAATTTTTTTAAAGCCTTTTCCTTAATTTTTCTTTCGTTTGTTTATGTAGAAATATTATGTTATCGTAATCTATATGCCCAAACAGTTAAGATTACTATGATTTTGGATCATATCTCAATTATATTTAATTATCTTTTAATTTAAAATATTTTTAACCAACGGTCCCCATACTTCTTTGTTCCACGTTTATAGCGGACGCGGTGAAAATGCTCCATCATTCCGTTCGCCTATTTCCGCCGGATCTAGTCAGCGTCGTGATATTTTTTTCCCAGTGGTTACTTTTGGTGGGTGGTGGGGATTAAGGGTAACTACAAAATTAAGGTTTTGGTTCTTTTTACAAATGTTTGGGAAATATGACATAAACGATATCTTTTGATTGCGTACACTTGGAGGGTTGATTTTTTCACAGCTTGAAGTAATAAATTTTTGGTATTTATTTAAACTTTATACCCGTACGTATTCCTGAGAAAAAGGCTTTTGACTAACACACACGAACAGAGAATTGATCCTTTACGGTTTACTGTTTTCTGATGGAGATACGGAACCCTAACAACAGTGATGATTGATACAATATCATATTTCACTATGCACATTTATCTCTATTTAAGGCACGTACATATCTATATCATAAATACATACGCCCATTACACACCTAAATATATATTACATAAACTTGCACTAATTATCCCAAAGACACGTCGGATCTATTAGTCACTGTCAATATATTATACAGCTGTTAAGCTTAGTGCATATTTTAGGTGATTTTTTATTTTATTTTTGGTCTTACTCGTCTAACTAACGCTTAACTAAAACTTTTGAGATCTAGTTACAAACTAGCAAAAAGCTGAGCTTTGTGAGGGAGTTTTCATATATAATTTTTTTATTATATTACATTTTTGACAAATAACACAGTTATGAAGTTAAATTACTATGTTAAAGCTCAAATATAGATTTGTGTACGCTTATAGAGGCGTGATAGTATTTCGGTAAAGTGTCCCAAAAAGTGTTCAAATTGTGGGATAGTGTTAGTGATTAGGGGAGTCTTTTTATGCCAAACATCACGCTACATATAACATAAAAACAAAATACAATAAAAACTTAAACATATATTAATAAAACAAAAAACAACGTTATATAACCAAATTAATCTAGACACTTATAGCAGTGCAACGTTGAAAGCGGCAGCTATTCTGTTAACGTCAGAGTGACACAAGCGATCACTCTGACACTGATTTTCTGCGATATATAACCTATACGGCAGAAACAGCGTGAAGTATTAATATTTAAAAATAAGTAACTTGACAAAGAACAACATCTCAGCTGTGTTATAATTTTGGTAAGTTCTTATTTCATTCACATGGAAATTGACAAATATTTCCATCATAGACAAAGCGTTTGAAAAAGACAACCCGTAACCAATAACTATATCTATGTGAGTGACTTTAATGACTATAAGTCATTGACTATCTCTTGATGATGCTTCAGTTTTGAAGCTAACCGTGCGTTGAGGAATGACAGAAGAACAACTGTGTCTATAGCATTCTGGTTCCGATATCGAACAGCTTTGTCAGCATTCTGGTTCTGTCATTGAATAGATTTCCTCATTTATCTTTACGTGGTAAAAGCGTTACAAAAATACAAAGAAACAGATATGTTTCGTTATTTGTGTGTCGTCACCTTAATACGAAGTCGTCCTCTAATATCCGTTCGGAAGCGTCTGCCTTAAGCGAGGTTCACATCCTCTACTTGCATCATCTATCCGTCATACAGTAAATGGTATAAATAGACTGAAAATTTGGAATATTTTTGCGTAATTAAATTACGATTAGAAATAATATATTAATACCTGAGAAGAATAAATATTTTTCTTCTTACGCTAAGCGTTACGTAACATGAGGACTTCACGTCCCACTTTTTTTCTCCCAAATACCAACTCAAGATGCAATAAGGAACTTCGTTCCAATAATTATTAGTACAACAAATACTTGCATTCGCAGAATGCATCTTTGATCAAAACAAATAATCTTTATTTCTTAAAAAAAGACATCAAATTGATAGAACTGGACCAAATTAAAATAGGACCACACGGGAAGCATCTCCACGCCTCCATGTGAATCGTCCGCCCATATATATGTATATGTATATATGTAGCGTAAAGTGTATTTATTTTATGTATTATGTATCCGAGCGTGAGGGGATAGTTTATAATAATAATAATAATCAAATTACAGAATTACAACATTGTGACAATATTTTATATTTGATACGAATTAGAATTTCTCAAAGGAGCAGCTAGGAACGTGCTATTGAAAGCTATTAAATTCCAATATAAAAAAATTTCATTAAATGCATCTTCGATTCGGCGTTCTGTTAGTACGACCGTTAATGATTGCGATATCACGTTACATCCTTTCTTAATGTAAGGCAAAAAAAATTAGGGCCTTTCCTAGTTGAGCCAATAACATCTCAAGGACTTTTTAAGAAAAATAACAATCTTAAACAAGATCTATTTTGAGTTATTTATTGATGAAGAATAGTGGCTAATAAAATTTATTAAAGTTAAGCTCATTCAAAAATCCTACCATAATGTAAAGGATTATTTGCACAATGAAAAAGCTTAGGAGTGAATTGCTCTAACCGCATCTGAATTATTGTGAAATGGTGATAAAAAATCTGACGGAGTTTGTTGCGGGAACCCTTGTAAAATTTATCACAAAATGATGTAGTAATGATTTTTTTAAAATGGTAATGACTATCCACGTGACGTTCATAAGTACTGTAAAGTCTATATGAATAAAATATGAATTTTGAGGAGGTCGTGGCCTAATCAGTGGTCGGCATTTGAGTCTATCGCTAAGTTAAGTTGCTCTGGCTGCGAACGGGTGATAGATGGGTGACCCATTCTAGCACCGGTTTATATTTGATATCAGATCTCCTCCGTGTTTCGGACTGCACGTAAAACAGTGGGACCCGATTATTGTCACTTTGTGATATTAATCGTAATTAGAGGTAGCACCTAAAACCATAGATGTGCGATCATTACTATGTAATTAAGAAATAATAATAATTAACAAAACTCTTTAAATAAATTGTATTAAGTATACTCCTTGTAATAGTAGTTAGTGAGAAAGAGAGAGAGTAGTTTTATGACTTTAGTCAGAATGTAATGGATAAACTTACAGTTTATTACACTACCATACTTACACTACAAGTGTGGTCAAGTAAAAAGTAGTTCTAGATATTTTTTTTGTCATTATTATGATAGTACTTTTTTAAAACGTGAAGCAAAAGCTTTTGGTACCGCTGTATGAGAATTTGCGCTGATGGAAGAGGATGAAATTTTGCAAGTAGTTTATGTAATGAAGGGTGTGCAAATACTAATATTTGTATAAAATGCGCATTATAAATATTATTACAATTAACCCACACGCATATTATAACAGAATGCGAAATTAACAAGTTTAAAGTTGACTAACAGAAAATACTTTTATAAATTAATATACTTATTTTAATTTAGCATGTCCTATCAACGCGGAAAATTTCAAGTGTCTATATTTAATAGTTTGGAAATCCCAGGGGAGGGACCATCCCGTACGTGCAAACTATGAAATAAAACTTCCACTAAATGCAAACTAAGTTGCTTCCCTGGGTGTTCCCACAATCCTATGATATGCGGATTTTTAAGGGGCGGATAATAAATTCAAATTCAAATGAGTTAGAAGCCGGCAACGCACTACCAGCTCCTCTGGCGCTGCAGGTGCCCATGGACGACGCTGATCACCTGATCTCGGTTGATCCGTTTGCTCGTTTGCCCGCTTAACCTATAAAAAAAAAAAAACTAAAATCGCAACGATCGAAAGGTCGGAAAAGTCAAATGTGGAAAACTCCAGGAGATTGAGAGACTCAGAGCTACAGCAGGTCAAAGGATATAGGTACCAGCTTAAATCCAAGTAGGTCTGGACTCAGTTCCCAACCGGCCATTGCACAGATATACGTATCTTTAGTAGGATTGGAACTTCTGCGGCCTGATAGCTAAACCTGAGAAGAATAACCTACCTATACTTTAATTATGACAAAACTAGCAAAAAATTAAACACTGGAAATTGAATAACATTATTGAATTAAATGCGGACAAAGTCAGAGACAACCATCTAGTCATTATTATATCATGGTAACCAGATACCAAGCCACTGGATCAAAATCGGTAAACGAGGAACCTAATACTGATTAATATTACGATTGTCAAAATTTAAGCCCCATCTCTACTAAATTAGCCATAAATTTGGTGTCTTTGGTCTTATCTCCTTTAAATTTACATCCACCGGAATCTAGCAATATATAAAAGGTCATTCAGAAAATCAGTCGTTGCTTTTATCATAATCCAGGATTTCTTCACATAACTTCGTGATTTGAGTAAAAAAATGTATCATTATATATTACTATAATATATAAAGAATATTCACCATTTTTAGGGTTCCGTAATCCTACGAGGAACCCTTACGTTCTGTCGTCCCGATAACCGCAACTACACATCCTCTGGGATTCAGGCGCGTTACAACTGCTACACCAATGTGA
Organism: Charaxes varanes; assembly: GCA_024363005.1. NCBI lineage: Eukaryota > Metazoa > Arthropoda > Insecta > Lepidoptera > Nymphalidae > Charaxes > Charaxes varanes. The sequence continues at coordinate 5,833,126 of JANCMC010021608.1, forward strand.
GATTGTTTATCTTTTTTTTAACTGAAAAAGTCCAGATGCAATATTAAATATCTACACTAATGTATACAGCTGAAGCGTTGGTTTGTGTGTTTGTTTAAATGCGCTAATATCAGGAACTACTGGTTCGATTTGAACAATTCTTTCAGTGTTAGAGAGCCCATTTATCGAGAAAGGCGATAATTAAATGTATTTTTTTAAACTAGTTTTACGCAGATGAAGTTGCGGGCACAGCTAGTATAAATATATAGGACTATGTGACACATGGACGTCTGTTCCTAAGGTAAACAACTTAATGCCTGTGCTATAGGTAACAGACGCCTGTTACACACAAATATTTTTTTTTGTAGAAATAAATAAATACATAGTAGAATTAAATGAAATAATTTCTCATTCTAAAAATAAAACTATTTCATTTATAATAAAATAAATTACATGAAAACACCGTGGTTTATAAAATACATTTATTATCACAGACGCAGGCTTCAATATAATTTACATGTAAAACATATATATTATACATATGTGAATAAGAAAATAAACTTTAGAAAACACTTTTGGTTGGCAACCTTTTGACAGGCAAGGGCCATCGGGCATCGTTAAAAATGAGACGTAGGCGGGCCACATCCTTAAGAAATTTGATATTGGTGGGCCACAAGTGCAAAATTTTGTGTCCAGTTATCAATCCATTCTAGTTGATATTATAGGCAATATTAACAATGCTGAATTTTAGTACATCACAACAATATTTTACGCACGTGTAATAGAATTATTATCTAATTAGATTGTCATTTAAGAAACAGCCGCGGGCCGCATAGAGTCGGGTTGTGGGCCACGAGTTGCCGTGCACTGCACTAGGTGAATACGTAACAAATTTTAATTTTGGTGCCAATAAATACAAAAGTTTACTATTATAAATACTTCGCGACAGTATAGCTCTTTGTTTAAATATTATAAACGCAAATATAAACGTGTTCGACACGACTGTCTTTTTTCTTTATTAAATAAGGAACCGATTCATGGTTGGGTCAATTTAGAAAAAAATAACAAAATTTCTAATAATCTTATTGTATTTGTGTTAAATTATTTTGATTTTAAAAATTTAGTGCATTTCATCAATTAATTAATCCAGAATCTAAAGACATGCATTAATTAATTAATAAATGGTTTTCCCTCTTTTAAGGACATACTTGGTTAGCATACGATATGGCTGACATATCCATAAAGCAAAATAGAAATAGATTAAATATAATAGTAAATATAAATAGTGTTTTTTAAAAATCCTTAAATTAATTGCACTATACCTAAAATCGTAGTAAAAAATATACCCATTTTAAACCGAAAGAAATGTGGTTTTACATTCCATTTATGCACATTTTAAACATAATTCGTGGTGGCAGTTTTTACTGGTCACTATGGAACGAGGGCGATCTTTGGATACCGATGCTGATGGGTGAGCACATGACGTACTTGGATTATCCTAAAGTAAAAACAAATATCGATGTTTACAATCATATAACAATATTGTTTCCGCAGGTGTCGAATGTTAAGCAGGCTAAATAAGAATTATAAGAGGGTTAATATTTTATATAATACACTAGTTGAGCTGTTAACACGTTGCTATGTCGTGCTTATGCGGACACAAACATGGCTATTTTTATTATTATGGAAACCCTCCAAGTCATGTATTAAATAAATAAATAATTTACCTTTTTATAAATAAATAAAAAATTGTACATAAAAGAAAGCAATGAATTACACGTAAACATGAGTCTATATCACACAAGGGCTAAAAAAAAATAAACTTGATGGTTGCATTATCCTACCTCAAGGTATAGTTCTGGTAGTGCGTCTTGAGCTAATTTGCGAAGTCCTTTCTTGGTTTCCGATATAAAGGAAGAATTAAAATGAATAGAGCAAACAAAGCTCGGCGAGAACTTTTTTGTACTCCTTTAAATTGTTGACTTAGACCATTTTCTATTTTTACGATCTCTTTGGCGTTGCAGTGTTAAATCCCTATTTGCAATTAGGAGGTCACGGTTTATTTCACGAATGGGTCAAATACGGATTTGTGGTTGAAGGTGGAAATTCATTGTTATTTTATTTTCATTTATTTCGTGCTACATCAGGTTACACTACTTAATACTCAGCGTCCGATTTCAAATAATACTAGAGACGCTCAATTAAGGCGACTTTACTTTAATGAAAACTTTATTCAATTCTATATTTACACTATGCTATATACACAACTACAAAAAAATCACAAAAGACCTTAATAATAAACCTTTAACAAAATTACATAATACACATTATTATGTAGTCGTATAAGAATTCTATTAGAATGACTACTCAGCCTTAGTACGAGGTCAAAAATGACGTCAGAGCTGATTTTCAGTAGCTCACTTCAATGTAATTATGACGGTAGTGATGCAACCGAAGCGGTCTGTGACGTCCCCTCTATCCCACCCGATCGCCATAGCGTCAACGCTGATTGTACGGGGAGGGTACTTTTATAACGCATTGATGTTATTCTATAACATTATAATATTATATTATGCGCATTCGCTGTACGAGAATACTCCTACAACGCGTTTTCTTATAACGCAGAATAAATCCGCGTTATATGAGGGATTATAGTATTAAAAGTATACTAGTAGATGTTTGTAATATCCACGTTTATACATGAGTACATTATTGACGTAATAAACGGTGAATTAATTATGTTACTACTTATTTATAGATAAAACGCTTGTGGGAGCACTCTACTAAAAATATGTGCGGTTTTGCGGTCAATTATAATGTAAGTTAATGACTACTATCATGTATTACAAAATATTGGGAATATATTGTACACATGGATCTTTTCAATATAAAAACTTTTGTATATAAAAACTTTTGTATATAAAAACCGGGCAAAGGCGGGCCAGACCCGCGCTCTAATGGTTCCGTACCATCGTGTAATACTTTACCAGGTTAATTTAAGATTTATACTTTTCATTAGAATTCTTGTAATGTGACAAAGTCACTGCAATTTTCTTTTTTATGCGAAAGACTTTAGACGGACAGACATACAGATAGACAGACAGACACCCGATGCAACAATAACTTTACAGTATCCTGTAAAAGATAAAGCCCCTCGCCAAATTTCATGTTTCTAGATCTATGGCAAGTATCCTATAGGTTTTGGTTCCCTTTGCAAATGTGACATAAACAGCCATATCTTTGAGTTGTCTAAAAATTACATACACAAAATTTATTTACTATTATGTACCAAAATAAAATATACAGAAATTATATTAAAGATAAAATCGATTTATATTTATGTTGACTGTGGATTTCAAAATGGCTGGACCATAGAGTATGAATAAGCAATATCCTAATTGCTGGGCTGATTTTAACGCGTAACTTATTTGACGTGATCTAGACGATTCAGATAGCCCTCATTCGCACGATAGTTTTAACCGCGCGTTAAAAAAGCGTTCAAATAGAAAATATGGATTCCCAAGTTTATGTTCACAATGGCACCGCTTTTATAACGCGACGCTTTTTTATCGAGCAGTGTTCTATTTTCAAAGCCATAAGCATACGGTATATTTTCGTATCGACGACGATGAAGACGTGTCAACGCCGAGATTGAACACAACGCTTTTTTAACTCTAGTGAGAATGAGGGCTTACCCTGTATTGGCGCCTAAAGAAGTTTTACTTCAATACAGTAATACTTGCTTGACCAACATTGTACAGTGATGTTCGTCAAGCATGTAATGAGAATATTAAACAAATTACACGTACCGTACTAAAAATACGTGTTTCCCAACTATCCACGTCATACGACGTCATTTTATGGCGACCGTACCTGAGTGTTTCGTTTTAAAGTTTGCACTTTGTAAATCGTAATTTTGTCTGTTTATTGGTTAGTATTTTTAACGTGTTCACGTGGTTTTGAGTCGAGTGCGTTTTAGGAAGATGTGAAAAAAAATTATCTAATTTTTTTTCTTCGGAATTTCAGACGTGGCACCTGATTTCACTGAGAATCTCAAAGTTGTGGGGGTGCGAAAAAAACGTATCTGGTTCCAGACGGATAAGGTGTGAAGCACTAAATTACTCTGAAAAAGCACGTTTGTTGATTTTCGAAGAATGTAGAGGTTTATCTGGTTTGCAGCAACAGTCGAAAATTAAAATATTGCCACGGACAATAGAAGTAATAGTAACTAGTCTTTATGTTTTTGCACTAAAAATAATCTTTTGCACTAAATATTTTTTACAATTCATTAGGAATACTTTAATAATAAATAATCTTTCTTTCTTTAAGAAAAAACTGCCTTCAAGTTGTCAGTACTGAACCAAACTGGAATGGAAGCAACAGCTGTCAAATAAAAAAGAATCATCAAAATCGGTTCACCGAGTTGAAATTTCTGAGGCAACAAACATGCAGTCGAATTGTCAACCTCCTCCTTTAGTCCGTAGAAAATACCAAATATTATAACATGAGTGGGTTCGACAATGGGTCAACGAAATCAGAGAAGGTACATAAGAATTTCAGTCCATCCTTTCCATAATTGAGACATATTTAATAGGCTTAATTAGAATTAACGATTAATCAGAGTGAACATCTTTCGATGTAAGTTTAAATGGGAAGTGCGCCATCTTTGAAGTTAGAAACAGGGAAGTTAGTATTCGGGCTGTTTTAACTACGGAACATGTTCTATTATGCTTTTTATGGCCAAAGTTTGTATGGAGGCTCCATTATATTGAAGTTAGAGTCATAAATGTGAGGGTCTCTTCGCTTTATACACGAAACACGGTAGGTTATAGTGTTTATGGGCTTTGTGTGGGGGTTCCGACTCATGAAAATTGGGGGTACGGTTTCCCCTTGTTTTAGAAACGTTTATACTATGGTGCTTAAAGACTGGGTTCCCATTTTTATTTGGATTCTTTTATTTTGAAGTAAGAGTAAGGAAAAAGAGAATAGATGTTAAAATATAACAAAAATTATAAATTTGTTTAATACAAAACTATGTTTTTAAGGTTGATTTAAGCCCTGGGCAAAACAATTAGTTAAAATGTAACCTCATACCAAACTTTATGATAACAAAAACAAAATTCTATTAAATTAATGGACGTCCATTATCAATAATGAACTTCACCGTTTTCCCATTATGCCAATAACTCTCATAAGCTTTATAGGCGTGTTTCACATGAAGGGTTATTTTTAAATATTTTATTACACGATTGCTTGGTCTATGTTTGTTTATATACTTACGTTTTCAAGGCGAACTACGTTTTAATATGATTATCCATAACGGAGTCGAGATTCCACTATAATTGTTAATGAAAATTTGTGTCAAATAAATTGCCTCTCTAATAGCTCCGATGTAGGACTGGACTCCTTACATAACGCGCAATGTAGCGCTGTAACATCTAAATGTATTCCATTTTTGATTTTCCAATGATTATTACGTTCTCATTTCTATTGCATTGATTCAGTTGTCTGCTAGAAAGTTGCTTTCAGCAATAATCCCGTATTCGCACCCTAATTTTTCGTAAAAATCAATTGTACTCTTTTATTCTATGTGCACTATAAAATAATCATCTATCTAAATATACCGAAAAAGTAATATAGAAGTAACTTTTGAATGTATTCCATTACTGAATCTCTGATCATTATCACGTTCTGTTTTCTATCCCACGAAGTCAGTTGTCTGTTAGTTAGAAAATTGCTTTCAGCAAAAAAAGAACGCCTTTGCACAATAATTGTCTACAAAAATGAATTTACTACATTTCTCGTTATATGTGCGCAATAAAGTAAATATCATCTATCTAAATTTACCGCAAAAGTAGCATGAGAATATCAACTTTTAATACTGTGATCCATTCTAGTCTATTACGACAATAGGTATCCGCCAGGCGACTCAATAATAGAACTAATTCCCAAAGAGTAATCTTATTTGAGATTAAATTCCGCTTTTGAAGCTTGACATTTGATACATCTGCGGCCGTCCATATAACTCGGGTCAACGGGTGCTCCTGAAGATTTCATTTTACGAATAATACGCGTATTATTGATAGGTAACGTATATCAGGGATTTTTCATGATTAAATTTGCTTGTTCAGTACTCAGAATGAGACGATCTATTATTACTACCCGTTTGAATATACTGCTTTCTCTAATACGAGAAAATTAAACAAGCGGTTTGAACCGCTTTTTTAATTGTGCTATTGAGGATCTATTCTGTACTTCCTTCTCCCAATTTTGCGCTTTATGCGGTGGAGTTAAAGTGTTTGAGGTTAAGTCGGTGTGTGTTCGTTATATCTGACATCGACACGTGTACACAGGACAAGCCTTTTTAATTAACACCAAATTCTAGCTCGGATAATGAGAACACACTGCTTTCTTGTAAGACGTGGATTAAGGAGATTGTGTTTATTGTCTTGATTTTTCTTTATTTAAGAACTAGGTAGGTCCGCTTCGGAGTCGAATAAGAAAACGGGAAGTTCTTTTTAAATCCTTGAGTTTTTATTCCTTGAAATCCGATTCTTTTGAGAGAAAAAAAAATAGGGTTTTGTACAAAAACTAAAAGCCATGAAAATGTTACGAACTCGCTAAAGTTATTATTTATTATTTTTACTAGAAACTTTGCGGAAGCGTTTAGTAGAAGTAATAAAAAAGGTACGATTGCGATATGACCTGCATAAATAATTATTTTAGTAACAAACTCGGTTTTAGTACTTCACATACAGTTGTGAGAGCGTATTTATGGCCACGTTGAATAAATAATTAGGCCACTCTGATGCGCCTGTCTCTCCCGTTACCGATCCATGCGTCTTCGTCATAATGCCAATGTACAAAATAATAAAGATCTTGACTGTTAGCAAAAACTCAAAGTTAATACACAGAGTACCATATTTTAAGGCCGTAAACTCGCAAGTGCCCTAAAACTCTCTCAATCTGGCCATATCGAATTTTGTGCGTGCCGTGTTTTTCGAGATGTAGTGACAGTGTGTCCTTTGGCATTTATAGATCAAGTATGCACAAGACAAACAAAACTTCAATTAATATAAAAACGGAGAACCGTACTTATTACACTTTAATAGAAAACACTGAGAGTTACTCCTATCACTATAAAAAATAATTGCATTGTTTATTAGTGAAACTGAAATTGGAACTGAATCTCACTGAATTTCACCAAAGTGAAGTGGCTTTAGTCACTTAATTGTCAAATAATCGTACAATTATTACCGTCATTGCGTTGCTAGTAAACACTTTGGTAGCAAAGCAAATTTCAACGATCCGGAAGAACGGAATTTTTCGAACACCCAATTTTTAAGCTTAGCAACGCCCATGAGATCAACGAAAAGACATGTAGCCGCAGATTGTTACACGTACGAGCATATAAAGACACAAGGACACCCTTACTGTTATTTTATTGGTACCTATAATCGGTGAACGTCAAATATCATAACCAATCTTATGAATATAAGAACTAACTTACTGGCTGAAGCACCTTTAACGTATTATTTGTTCACGCTAAAGCTAGACCTATTCTCTTGCTCAAAGGACTTTTTTAAAAGGCGATTTCATGTATATTGCTATTCGAGTTAACTACATTGATCCATTGAAGAAGAAGAAAGTTATCTTTGGCATAAAAACACTATACGTAGATATACCTACAATACATGATTTAAAAATAAAATATAAACACAAAAAAACAAAAAGCCCTTATAAATTATACGTATATCTATATCCAGTGAGATGCCCAAAAAGGTAACCTCTCAGCTTATTTGTTGGAAGAGGGAAAATTCTCACTTTCAACGCTGATTTTCGGAGGCCACATTTCCTTTTATATCTACTTAATTTTGGTTTTTACTTTTGCTGTATTAAGACTTTATATCTTTAAAAACTATTCTATATGACTAATTCGAGAAAAAATGGGTATTCCTGGTCCATGTCTTTTTACTGTCTTTTTTATGGACTTAATTCGAACACAAAAATATGCTTTTATATCCGATATATTAACATGATTTCTATACTCTTATATGTTTATTTAAAAGTCAGCCTTAAATCTTGCGGTCGATATGACTTTAAAAACTCCAATAAAGCCACAATTGTGCAAAAACTTAAATAACTATGAAACTGAAATAAACCATATGCCCACAATTGTACTAAAACTCAAATAACCAGCTCAAATAACTAAACATGTTACATATCAAATGTTACAGCCCTACCAGTACCACGCGACAATAACCATCTTTTAAACCCAATTTGTATTTTGGACCTTAAGAGATTTTATGAGGAGATAGTATCGTGTGAAGGGTAAAGTGGGTTTAGAACCTTCTTCAAACTGAAGTTTGGCGGTCTGGTGAAAACTTCCGCGGTCCACAGCGGTTCTGTTTAATTGATAGTAGCTAAGTCCAATCCACTCTCTAATATCCTCGAACCACTTCTTTCGCTGTCTACCCGGAGCACGTTTTCCGGGAATTTCACCTTTCAGGATTAACTTAAGGAACTCATAGAGGGGTTCTCTCTGTAAATGCCCGAAAAATTTGAGTTTTCTTTGTATTACGGTTGTCATCTCGACTCCGCGTGAAATTAAACTTGTCTTTAGAACTCCTTATTCTGGCCCTATCGAAAAATCCGTTGCTAGCCGATGTCTACAAATAAACTATAAACAATCTCAAATCCACATTTATACATCCCTCAGTTTGGGAGATTTCGTGTTAAGTTAGCCTTTATATAAGTATATAGATTTTTATCTGAGCGAATTCCCTTACCCACTGCGATGACGCAGCGAACCAAATTGGATCTTAGCTTCGAAGACTAGTGACGTCACGAACCAGGTACCTTTTAGATTTGATTCCGCCTTTTACCGTTGGGCTATTGAACCAATTCGCCTGAATTTTGAAGCATTGTTATAGTATAGGTTTATTTCTATTGGACAATTAGCTGTTTTCCGCGTTTCGGTCCGCATAAAATTGCGCAAGGCATTCTTAATCTGGTCCTATCAGAAAATTCGTTCTCGGCGGACTTCTACAAACTATAAACTATCTACTTGCTAAATTTCATTTTTGCACGTCCCGCGGTTTTCGAGATTTTCAGCTAGGTGGCCTATCGCTTTTATATATACTGGAGATCGACGGCTGGTTGAAATTCGGCCATAAATCTATAAATTTGAATATTCTGAATACAAAATTTTAATTATTGCTACATTATAAGTTTATTTGAAAATTAACATAGTACATAATTGTGGTTGTCATGACTGCGCTTGGGCACTTCGTATAGTAGAATGCACGCATGTGTGTGTAAATCGTTTGGCATTGGTGTGCGTGGGCCACAAATCTTTGCATTTTCTTACTATGTGCTTATTTAAAGCTAGATACAAAATTTCGATTGTTTTTAATATGACATTATATTATTTGACTATTCATATTTTCATATATTTTTAAAAATTATTAGCTTTCGCACACTCTCCTCTATATAAATTACTAGCGGACCCAGCAGACGTAGTCCTGCCCAAATATTGATTACTTACTAGTTCGTACATTCTATTATTCCCGTTCCCGTTACGAAATTCCGTAACAAACAGACATACGCTTTTTAAGTACAAACCTTGTCCCAACAATGACGAATACAACAAAAATTAATTATCAATTTTGGTAAAGTCGTTCAGAAGTTATGCGCATACATTTTGGAAAGTTTTAATTGTCAAAATTGCGAAGGTTACCCTAGAAATAATTTAATACGACGGTTAAGTATTCTTACATGTTCAAATTTTCCGAGGATTTTTTTATTTTTTTCTTTTATAAAAACCATCTCTTTACAATAACCTGTTACCTATAACACAGGCATTAAGTTGTCTACCTTAGGAACAGACGTTCGTGTGTCATATAGTCCTATATATTTAATTATTTATAGGTGTTAGATCGCAGCCACATTTTTTATTTAAAAAGAGATAGAGATTGAGCTAGAGACGAGAAAAAGAAGACAGAATAGATAAAGATTAAATGTCACTTACTGTTTTGGCCAACATTCGCGATGTTGCTCAGTATTCCTTGTCCCACATCTGTAAAACGTTATGAAATTTTAGCTTATCGTATAATTGGAATTTAGAGCATCATTCAGTTTTTAAAACTAAAATTACCAGTTCTAAATGCACTTACTATTTTGGCCGACGTTAGCGAGATTATTCAAAATATTTTGACCATCTGTAATAGAAAAATGTAATGTAAGTGAATTAAAATATATTCTCAGACGATCATATTTTTCATTCTTTGGATAAAATCTTGTCTAAGTATCAACTATAGAACTAGGAAAATACAAAACAGCACACCAAGGTGGTGGAAAGTTTCGGCGAAGAATAAAAGGTGGGAGCGAAGGTCGATATGCTCAACCACCGCAAAGGTAGATCTTCGTGTCAAAAGTAAGCCAAGACAAGCTTATATAAAATGAATCCGTGTCTCATATGCGATAAAATTGTTTGTTAATTAACTGCAAAAGTTGTTATCCGATTTCGCTCAAAACAATTTTTCTAATGAGTTTTTAACATGTCCTATCAATATGGAAGTTTCAAGTTTGTAAGTCTTAAGGGAAGAAAACACCTTGCGGTCAGACAAACGCACAGACAGAGCGAAATTACTTAGATCCTCAATAGCTCAACGGTATAAGGTATGAACTGAAATCCGCAAGGTACCCGGTTCAAATCCCACCGCCGTTGGGGACGCATCCACTCCTAATACAAGCTTTGAATTTAACCCAGATAAGCCTACTGTCCTATATTTAGGACAGTAGAAATAAAAAAAAATATCAGAATACCCTCTTTATCTAGAATGTTTTCAAAGTCGAATCTTTGACTCGAAAGGTTCGAAATGATCGTGCTAGGGCCTCTGGAGCTAGTTAGTAACTCTAAAACAGTTTTGACCTTCGATAGATATATAATATCTCTTTATTTATTTTTACGGTATATCAGCCTTAGCTCACTGAAAACCTTTAAACGCGATCTTAATTTACGAGTACACTTTACAGTTGACACATATTTTAGAGTTACTTACGTTATTTTCGGGCCGTATATATTTCAGATTCCTGTGTAGTAGGTCCTGTTTAGTATATTAAATATGGGTTTTACATACTGACGCGGAAGTATCGAATTAAGATTATAAAGGTGACACAAGGGTCTTCAAGGTAGAATCCAATACAATACGATGACAGTGTTAATTTTTATTTAGTACTAGCAGACCCCACAGACGTTGTATTGCCCTACTCGTCTGATGTTAGCCAATCAACCAATCTCCTCATAAGCAAGCGTTGCAATTTATAAGTTTAGGCTCTTACATAAAAAAATATAAAAGGAACAACACCATAAAAAATAGTATTTTTGAAAGAGCATTCAAGATTCGAGCATATGTTTGAAACTTCATATCATTTTATTATCACTAATGCATTTTAATTTGACTCTTGTAAAATTCTAATTTAATCCTATACCAGGCCCACTACAAAAGCTTAACCTTAAGATATATTAAAGAAAAATCTCATATTAAGTTTATATTTAAGTCCAGTTTTGTGGTAGACTTTACTGAAATAATATCGCGCCTATAGATTTGTGCTTAAATATAGTAATTAAACTTCATATCTAGATATGTGAAATGTCAAAAATAATATATAATGCAAAAAATGTACTTAAAAAACTACGCGTGGCCTCACAAAGCTCACCTTTTTTGTACAAAAATAGTCAGGTATGTCCAACAGGATCGATATGCATCCGCCTCGCGGGCCCCATCTTTATACAATACAATACATTATGTTTTGATATCCTACAATCACAATTACCAATAAATAAAATTTTAAGTAGCTTTGTCCTTTCGACCGTCCTGACATGGTCAACCTATTCATAACAGAACCACTTATATCCGAAACAGTTTCGTTTGACAGACTAATTTGACTCTTTCGTATTTGAAATAAAACCTCAGTGGTTAATAGCGGAACAATAGCCGTTTACAGATCTACTCTGTGCTGGATATTATTTCCGCAGATTGTTGGAAAATTTATTAAAAACCAGACAAAAGTTATAACTTGCTTTGCTTGATGTTTTAACGCATACTTTATAGCGAAAAAGAGATGAGAAATTTTTGCGCTGAAACGTTGAAATTTGCTTCTGAGACGTCTGTCACGAGCAGACGTTTTACCAATTAAGCGAGGCGCTCTAGCCTTGAAACTAATGAACATTGGTGGCCATATATCATCATTGGTCCTTTCATCTGTTTCACCCGTTTTATCTGATGCATTGTGTGTTTTAGCGGGACTACCGTTTTAGGCCGTGCAAGCCAGTCCTAGATTTACAAGAACGGATACAACCAGAGCAGATATATACTCCGAGAGAAGTAAATGGAACATTATAACTGTTCTGCCGTTTGTCTCTTTTGTCAGCAATCCTGTCGCAATATACGTTATCTGCAGCATGACAACTTGATCGATTAAGTGTCCCCTAGTCCTTGGCTTCCGCGAGCTTCTCCCATTAGCCAAGCTCGATTTTAAATAAACACTAGTCTATACAATTACTTCCATTATTAGCAATGTTATGGCGCCAATTAGTAAGAATTCTACAGTTTACCAAATAGTATCAGTTTAGGTTTTAATAGTCCTACAAGGCACCTTTATAATTTCGCTCTGTTCGTCCGTCTGTCTGCCCGTAAGGTGGTTCCCCTTAGGATTTCCAAACTATTAGATGTGGAGACTTGAAATTTTCCATGTTGATAGAACTTGCTACAAACTCATCAGGAAAATTATTTTAAGTGAAATAGGACAACAACTTCTGAAGTTATTTAACATCTTTATCGCGTATGTCTCTGTTTATTCTTTGATTAATTAATAGAAAAATGCAGGAGCTTTATTTTAAACAACATTCGAACCCATATTTTTTCATTAAGGTAAACCAAAGCAGCAATAATTAATATTTTACTGCTAAATTCAAATAAAATAATTGTATACTAGTATACTATTTAAATTCTAAATCTACATAAGAAGCTATTGATTCTAGTACTTGTAATTACAATGAACGCATAGTCATTTTGATATGTTTCAGCTATTTATAAAATAGAAACATTTTTTTAAATCCAATTAGTTATAGAGAGCTCAATATTGAAATACTAAATAAACAAAACAAAACTATTTGTTATATTCATGACTCCGTTATTGCTAATCAATTAGTATTATCTTGTTTGGTTTGATTTGTAGCTGTATGCAATTTGAATTGCATATCAAATTAGAAAACAATGCCTCAATTAGACGCTCCTAAAAAATTTACGTCCCACGCGTCCAAAAATTAGGTCGCCAACCCACGGAGCAATCTATCAACGTGACGACCACACATACGTGTGTACATCTGCGGCTTTGCTGCAATAGAACGAACCCCACAGCGCTACAATGATATATATTCTCAGCTCTAGACCAGTGTGCAGTCGAATGCGGCTTGCCTGCATTTGTCGACAATTCGTCGGCCATCACCGGCGTTCATTTGTTTAACGTGTGCTCCGCCTACGCTTTCAACTGCATCAATAAAGCCGGCTACGTCATCACGTAATCCTTTATCCATTGCTGACTCGCCAACTTGAGCTAACAAAACATTTCTAGCTTTGCAAGCAATGGTCTTCTCCGCTATGGGAATAACAGCGTCTGTTGATTCTATTGTAGGTTAAATTCGTAGTATAGTGTCGGCGCTATCTAGGCGTTTTGATATACGACCTCTGTAGTTACTTCTGCATGTTATGCAATAAAAGTAGCTCTTATTATAAACAGTAGTAAGGTTTAATGTTGTTGGACGTCTTGTAGTTGTAGTTTCTTGTTTCATAATAGGTTTCTCACGTATAATATTAGGATATTTCACTATTATCTTTCTGCTATATTTTACTGCAATTCGGGAGAGTGGTGCCTGTCTTTATGAATATTTTACTTGAGGTAATGCATAAAGTAGCGAGAGAATATGTGTACTTACATTGTAATTTTTTTAAATTTCATGGACGCATACATTAGACTTCGAAGCTCGTACATTTTTACAACCAAAAGCATTTTCTTTACTACGCCGATGTGAATATATCATTCATTACACATGTGAATAAAAGAGTTGACCAAGCATATATTCAGTAAGTGTTTTTTTTTGGTCGATAGTATTCACCTTTAAAACTTTTTTGTGTCTTTCTGTTTGTTAAGTGTAATCTTCAAATATTTTACTCAATTTTCGATGTGATATAATCATTGGAAGAGTGTTTATAAAAATACGTGGGGTATTTTTAAACCTCATAAACATTCTAGAGCCCAGATATATTTAAGACGTCAAAAAATCATTATCGTTATATTTGACTTGCTAAAAAAGCGAACACTGGCACTCAGGGAGTCCCAACAGAAGCGAAACCAATTCTTCTGAGATGTCGTCATCAGTGACGTAAAATTCAAAGTCAAAGTCACAGTTGAAATCAAAGTCACAGTCAAAATCAAAGTCAAAGTCAACATAAAGTCAAAGTCAAGCGTTCGGTAACGATAATGTTGATGTTCACACAAGGAGTAAACAAGTATACAGTATACATACAACACCTGCAAAGCGTCTGGTCAAGATGACATGAATTCTATGATTTTTTCTATCTCAACAAATGCCCAACGTTTCTAAAAAAGTTCAAAATAATAAATGAGGTCACAGGAATCAGCTAGCATAACTATATAGTAATCGGATAAAATAATTAACAGGTTTAAGCAAACACACAACTACAGTACTTCGGCTCTGGTAGACCTTACACAAATATTGTATCTCGGTCTCTAAGGTCGTGACCCCGAGCCCGTATGCTGTAATGCGATTAGCGAAGGGTCCTTCGACAATGATCGGAGACTGTTCGAGGATATTAGTTAATGAATGGTCTGATTGGAACTGAGAGACCCTTTATTGGATCAGTTTTTATTTGGTGCAGACGCCGGTCCCAAAGTCGCTAGTAGTTTTTATTGTTCCGTAGTATTACAAGGTACCCTTATAATTTCGCTCTGTCCGACCGTCCGTCTGTCTACCCATAACGTGGTCCCCCCTCTAGCATTTCCAAACTATTAAACGTGGAGACTTAAAATTTTCCACGTTTATAGAACATGTTAAAAACTCATTGGGAAAATTATTTTGAACGTAATGGGACAACAACTTTTGAAGTTATTTGACAAATAAGTTTATAGCGTGACAGATGTTACGCTATAAACTAATAAATAATTATTATTTTTACAATTTAACATACACTTGAAATTTCTCCCTCACCACCTTAATGTCCTGAAGTCCACAACCATGCGATTCTCAAGAAACTTCTTACCTCGCACAATACCTCTGTGGAATCAATTACCAGCTTCAGTATTTCCGAATCGATACGACTTGGGGATCTTCAAGAAAAGAGCATTCTCATTCTTCAAAGGTCGGCAACGCATCTGCGAGCCCTCTAGTGTAGCAGTTGTCCATGGGCGTCGGTAGTCACTGGACTGAACCGGCTGCCCGTTTGCCCCTTGTTATAAAAAAAGAACTATTACAAAAAAATTGGAGAAAAAAAGGATACTTTTAGTTTAGTGGGACAGGATACGGATCCTTGACAAACCCGCTTCTGACACAAGTTTTACGCTTAACCGAAAATAAATAGAAATAGAAGAAATTCGATCGAATAGAAATATTATAAAACGTAATATTTTGAAAATATGACTAAACAAAGATATCATAAAAATGCGAACGAAAAAGTTTCTTATATTGCCCCACTCTTACAGCGTTGAGCGTACTCAGTCCTATAGTCTTGGAAATATGCCTCCCAAATAATATTTTGGCAAATATTATGTAACAATTTCACTATAACAAGTTTTAAAGTCTCGCTGGTCATCAAGTAAATTGATCTGCTAATAATTTAATATTGATAACAATAACCAGATTATCCCAGTAGCTGATCCTTTGAAGTTTGGTAACGATTGTATAATCAAATTTTCTTCCACCTATGCAGTAATCTTATCATTAATCACTACAAAGCCGATCACAAATAACGTATTATCAAAACATTGGATCAAAATGATACTGGCTGAAGTTAAAAATAGACTGATTGAAAACTAAAAAAATAAACAAATTGTACGCATACTGTACCATTGTAAAACTTTGATACGTCATATTTAACATAAGTTTAAGAAATGGAAATAGGCAGCGATGTAGTGACAGAAAATAGATCACGCGACTTGCTGAACAACAAAATCAAACAAGAATTCAATTTGCAATAAAGTAAATAAGAAAAAATAATTAAAACGCGGACATAGCGACCATGATTATCCGCAGAAATAAACTACGAAAATATTTTTCACTGATATGTAGTCACGTTATTAAAACGGGGAAAAAATCGTCTGAATCAAACATATTTTATTTTGTTTTGCGACTAATTCGAAGCAAAGGAAATATTATATCCTTTGAGCTAGAATTATAAAAGGGATTTCACTAAAACACACATATTTTTGCACATCAGCCAGTGAGTAATAACCCATGAAAGTAATTATTCTCTCATTTTTCTTAGTGTTTCGTTAGTAAGTACTATATGACAGCTATACCAGAATATAGCTATATCAACTCCCCTATCGTAGGCAGCCATTTAGTCCGAGCAGGTATTAGGACAAGTAGGACACGATAAAAGGTGGGACATCTTTTGTGTTGCACCGCATAAACCGATCAGATTATGTTATCTGTGAATCTCGGGAACAGCGCCATAGATTTTGCATATCATTATAAATTTAAAAGGATTTAACTCTACGCACCCTTATATTATCTAGACACATCCTACAATATATTTGACCACAGTCTTAATTAAAGTTTGATGCTTCAGAAAATAGGTAATACCATTACGATAAAAGAGTATGCATAACACTTGAGTGTTTTTTTTTTTTTAATTTGCAAACTGCTTTAGGCACGTTATGCATCTTTAAGATGGGAAAATCTATTAAACTAGCATCACATGTTAACCGCGGTGGCATTCTTAGGGCCTAGCACGGTTTTCGAACCGAAGTAAGTCGATGAAACGACTTTACTTAGGATTAAAATGTTTGTACTGGGCCCACAGGGAGGAATTCTTGATCGTGTCGCGCTTTTAGGTAGTACACTAAACCTTATGTACTATAAAGTGAGATATGCCCCAAAACGGTTCGACACCCTTCAGCTTATATGTTGGAAGTGAAATAATTCCAACTTCCAACGCAATAACGCATAATCCTTTTAATTACAATTTTCATTTAGTGTATAGTATTCATTGTTAAATCAGCGTAACTACATACTCATTACAGCCGCAAGTACTAGTGATAATTGTCTACATAAAGATTAAAAAGACGCTTATTATAACAATTACAATGATCATGTAGTGTGGCCGGGGACTTTGTGTAGCTGCACAAAGTTTTATAGTACTTTGTAGTCTTCGAGGACAAAAATGTACAAACACTTTGAGCTATGTCTGGCTCCGGCATAAAAGCAATGTATTAATTGTATCTGGAATTATTCACTCAGATCGTTGAGACCAATAAAGAAAGTGCAACCACGTCTTTGTATTGTTTATCTCCGACACCACTTAAATCACATACCCTACAAATAGATATTTCTTAGAGCTGGGAGAGTGCAATTATACAATTTAAATCACAAGCAAAATGTATCTTGAGAAAGTAGTTTGTAATAGGCATTAACTTTAGGTATAGTAGGTATAAAAGTTTAGTACTTAGCGTACCACACAACACTATATTTCTTTTAACATATTAAAGCATTTTCATACATTGCTAAATACACACACAATATCTCCGTTTGGTGTAGATATGAATTTATTAAAGAACACAATTTTTTTAACACCGTATTTTATAATACAAAACGGCTATTATTTACTTTTGCTATGCTATTTGGCTTCTTTGTATACCAGTTTTTTTTTATAGTTTCTTTAGTAAGTGAAGTCTTCTTAAGATGAGATGTGTTTGTCTAGTTTTTGTTACATTTTTTTGTGTATAACTATCGAAGATCCAAGCTTCCCTTCGTATGGCAGGTAAATTTGAAAGCAACGCAAAAAATTTAAAACCCAAAAATAGCGTACAGCCTGTGAGGTTTATCTGGATTTGTTAATAATACATAAACTTATTTGATGGATTAATAATTAAAACAAGGACTCAATAGTTTAAGGATAGAAAAAATCGACTAAATTCTGTAAAAAACTCAGTTCTGTGTTATATAATGACGATTTTATTTCAATTTACATGTTTGTAACGAGGTTGGGAATTTGGGGTTACATCAATTTACGTGGGAGGTATCAATATAAAGGTGAAGAGTTTGTATGTTTGTTTAATTGAACGCCCTAACCTCAGCAACTTTGAAAAATTATTTAAGTGTTAGATCGCCCAATTATCGAGGAACGCTATAGGCTATATATCATCACGCTAAATGTTTTCACACTTAACAGCCAGGCGTCTCCGGACGTTCTAGGCTTAGGCGTCCCGCGTCTGTGTTTCCAGACCATTACAATTTGGGTATCTTTAAGGCATTCATATTTAGTTCGTACATCCTAGGTAAACGCATCTCATCCTAGACCGCATCAAAACTTAACATCAGATATGATTGTAGTCAAGCGCATTGTTGTCTGACATAAAAAAATAGGTAATAATTTCCAGCAGTGCTTTACGATTTCATGTAACTTTATATCAGAATGAATACTAAGAGTAGGAACCTTAGATAAAATATTAAATTCTACGACAATTAGCAACGCAGGTGTCATCTCAGTTCTAACTTCGGCTAATTTCTTATAATGTTGATTTCAAACTAAATCTTTTTTCTTAAGCTTACGATTAAAAATTAATAAAAATCTATGTAAAACACTTGCTTACAGGTCGCATTGTAACATTTTTATGTTATAAACGTTAATTACGATCTATTAAAGGATAAACGGGGCTTTTCGTCATAAAAAAACACAACTTTTCTCTTGTTATGCAATAAATAACATTTCATTACACATTCTCAGTACACTGACGTAAAATCTATATTAGTTAAGGCATGTGAATCCATGACCATAAACTAACATTTCAAATTTTAACTTATTTGGTTAAAATTTTGGAATCGCTTAAATCGGGAACCGAAGAAAAGTTTTCCTGGTAAAAAAAAGCCAAGTTACACATTGACGGATTGCAACAATGGAAACAGTGAATCTACGTTAGCTCGCAAGGAGGGCGGGTAGGGGCGGGTGGGGGGTGTGGCTCTTTAGGACCCTTACAAAAACTCGAGCGCGTCCTATTAGGAAAAGGTTAAATATATGCCTGTAGGTTCAACAACGAATTCACGAATCCAGCGTGAAAAAAGAAAATTGGAGAGTAACAAAGTTAGAATAAAAACGTCCACTCGTCGCTTGTCAAACATTCGAGCGCGATTATTTCTATATTGTGTAAAATCCTTAAAGGATTAAGGCAGAAATATCATCTGAAGATTTCCTCAAATGTAGCTAAAACTATCAATAGCGCAATATTGTAGCGGCCGCTACATAACAAGATGGCAATGATGTCGAGTGGAAAAGGTTACAATCAAAGCAAACTAGATGGCGCTGTACGGATTACGGCGACCGCAGTACAAGAACTAACTCACGCAAGCGAAGCTTCTACTTACGATCACTATATATAGACCTTCCGACGAACAACTGTCGGCGAGGCGCGGCCGCCCCGGGCAACTCCAACCTAGTGTTTTAAGTTTTGACGGTCCCTAGCTAAAAATGTTAGGTGGAGCAATAAGTTTGAAGCTTATTTATTGGTCAACACTTTGGTATGTTTTATTTTTAATTTCGAACCAGAATTATGAAAAAAAAAAACGTGATAGATATTATAATAATAATAAGGTGGTATAATTCAAGCCTTGGTGAAGGGCAAGAGTAGTAGTCTGGATTTTTAAAGGCCGCGCCTGAATTAAAGTAAAGTAAGAGGTAAAAGCTGTGCAAACAAATTAAGGTTGTAATAATT
The DNA here is from genome assembly GCA_024363005.1 of Charaxes varanes. Taxonomy (NCBI): domain Eukaryota; kingdom Metazoa; phylum Arthropoda; class Insecta; order Lepidoptera; family Nymphalidae; genus Charaxes; species Charaxes varanes. Next base: position 5,853,115 of record JANCMC010021608.1, read on the forward strand.
ATGTAACCTGGTAAACATGAATTCCTACTCTTACGGTTACATTCATTTAGGATCTCGATATGTACGCAACATTTCACAGAATTAATTACGACGTGACCAATGTGCGTACGTCAATAGAAATTAATATGCCTTTGCGATTGGCCCACAAATTACTTGTCGTTATATGGATATTGGAGCATGTAGGTAAGTTGATAGCATGTCTGAATCGTGCTATCCGGCACTCAGCATCCAATCTCGAGCACGAGCTCGTGATGAAAGGGAATATTTAGATAGCTTCTTATGAAAGCACTGTTCAATTCCTCATTTCTAAGGCCCATGTGTTAAACCATTTACATATTCTATGACAAGTGCGAAGAAATTTTACAAGTGGTTTTATATTTTTTTTCAATTTAATCTTTTACTAGGTGTTTCTCAATAGAATTATGAGTTGTTCTTAGCGGTTTTTTTTTATTATTTAAATAGTGCATCTCTTATTTTACTTTGGAAGTTGTAAGTAAGAGGTTTTAATGATACATTTGAATTTTATCAAAAGTAAGGGCTAGTATGATAAAATTGGCTTAACAAAGTTACAGATATATTACGTTACGGAAGGAAAGTGTGGACGGAAATGTGGTTTAAAATACAATTTGAATTGTATATGTGACTAACCGTCATGTATAATCGCCCATATATTATTCGTTGTACGTACCTCCTGGCGTTCATGTGGATTTATTGTCGTGCAAAATACTAGGCCATGTGCACAAAACCATGTTCGGAACAATGACTGCTACAACAAACACACCGATAGCGATATGGGTGTGTTTGTACACACACTCACAATTTTAACGAATAAACTACATTAAAATAGGTTTACACATATGCAAGTAATATAGAGCTGTGAGCTCTACATTCAGTTGGTAGATTATAATAAAATATTACTTACTTAATTTTTTTATATAAGGTGGTCAACAAACATTTCCTGCCCGATAGTAAACAGTTACCATAAACCTATATACGCTTGCAAATACAATGAGTATTACTTGCATGTTGTCGACTCTATAATCCCTCTTGCCAAAGAGCGTAGACTACACTACTAACCAATATGTTGATAAACTATTGACAAACTCGTATAAACCGGTATAAACCAGTTTGTCTCAGGGAAACTACTAAAAATCAGGTTTAGAATTTTCACTCTAAAGCTATAAAATCAAATTGATGTGAAGTAGACTTAAGTTTTAATACATAGTGTTGTTGTATTTGTGAATAAAATTATTCTATTCTATTCTATAGTAATACCAGACTATTCTAATAGTATTGTTTAACTGTGGTTTTCTGTAAAATAAATACTGATAGTACCGATCCGATCCGAGAGTGGAGACCTGGAGACTTGTAATACGGGTTTATCATACCTAAAAGAAGCTCCAGCCATCCAAAAATACTTAGGTCTCATTTACATGTTTGTGGAAAGAAAGAAATAAACGTATTATTATTATTACAAACATATTATTATAAGGTCTACAGATTTAAGGCAGTAATTATATTAATAATGATAATATTCCTTCCAATGAAACGCGGTAGACCCGGCACCCTTATGGTGAAGTATTGGTGAATGCTAAGAAGTGAATGTGAAGTGGTGAAGTGAAGGCTAAGAGATTCTTCTCATATAGATTTATAATCCTAATTAATATTATAAACGTGTAAGTAACTCTGTTATGTTTTACGCCTAAACTGCTGAACAAATTTTGACGAATTACAGTATAGAGATAGATTGTGCCTTAGAGACACATAGGATACTTTTAGTCGCGAAAATGAAATTAGAATGAGGTGAAATAGGGGAATCTTTCATACAAAGTAGAAAAGAACAATGCTGACGATGTCGCAGTATTGCATGAACAGATTTTTATTTAATCACTTTTTATAAGACTGGACATCTCTCTCTCTCTCTCTCTCTCCCTTTCTCTCTCTCCCTCTCTTTCTTATCGTTCCTTCATTACTGACGATCGTGGTCACTTGGCATTCTGCAGCTACGTAAACGTTAATATTTCTTTTTCATTGTCTCGGAACATCTGATAAAAGGGTGAGATCGACAACTTTCCTGTAATCTAATCGTACACTCGCTCGACGTTCGAGGGCTTTCCATTTATCTTTACATAAATTGATCTTACTTATCACAATACTCCTTTGTGTTTCAAGTCTATCTAATATGAATAAATATAAATACGACTGTGTATAATAATTTTCAACTCGCATTAACGTTGTTATAAACCCATTTTTACTGTTTCTCTATTCCCTGTTTGTGTTGTTGTGAAGTAATTTCATAGATGTGTTAACATATTAAAAAAATGTATATTTGACTATTTAGGACATTTCACTAGGTTTTTATTATTATTTACTACATATATTTCTTATTTAAACAAAATATAATTAGAGTTGAGGGTATAATATAACAGATATAGATTTCAGAGAAAACTTGTTGTTCTATTCAAATATTTTAACTGACAAAACCCTATGCGAGAAAAGGAAAATTTCAAAATGCAATACTTGTACGCAGACGTGAGAGTGAAGACGCAAGTCATCGCTAGTATTAAAATAAACACGCAGTATATACATATAATAGTAAATAAACACCACAACAGAGGACATATCCTCATATAACCACAACGCTTGAAGTAAATATATCCACCGATAATCCTAGAAGTTGTGCGGGCATGTTATAATATAGGGGTAAAATGTAATGTATTAAGTAACCCGTATAAAATAGATGAGAAATAATAAAATATAATAATAAATAATGATCACGAAAAAAACAAATACGCGTACGTAATTTTACTCTCTTTATAAACAAAAACAATACCCGAATTTGAAATTTTCAAACAATAAAATGTTTCCCTGAAAAATAAACACACATGTTTTTTCTTCAAAAACAAAATACAACGTCGTTTTAAGTATTATTAAAAACAGGCGGGACTAAAGTATGCAAGTTGAATACTTATACTTGATACTTTATCATCGAGATGCTTTGGTTATGTTAGAATATATAAATAACTAGAAAGAGTCATAAAGTTTGTATAAACAAATACCCAAAACGTCCAAATGGAGCAATATCTCCAAGTATGGTAATTCCAAAGCAAAGTTAAATAACTTAAAGTTTATGATTGTTTAGTATTGGCGATGATTATATAAGTTTGTATTTATAAACAATAAGATATTTTTAGATTTCACACAACGAGAGGCACCTATTTTATTGCCCTACATTTGCAGCGGTAGAGTTTTAAAATCCAAACAGTTAAACAATGCACTCTTTGAAATCTTTTGTATAATTTTAATGCAGACTTCACGCAAAACTGCCTTTGAAATTGTGAGATTAAAGTAGGTTCCTGGTGTACTTACCATTTCTAAGTCGAAATCGTCTTTGTGTACTGCTATTGTTGTCTCTACAAAAGATGCGTTAAGCGAAACGGCAAAAACGTCTTAAAGGTGCAATACGGCACAAGGACGCTTTGGTTTTTACAGACCTCGTCTTGACTACCTCAGTCTCGTTTATGTTATTTACAATTATAATTACATTATAATAGCAAGGAAAAAAAATATAATCGTGATTTTAACATTTTGTTTCATTTAATTTCATCTTATGTAGAACTATGCAAAGAGCCTAGTAGCTCTTATAAAATACGAAATGATTATTAAATTATTATTACTAATTAAAAAATCGGAGGAGGTCGTGACCTAATCAGTGGTCGGCGTTTGTGTCGATCGCAAGGCTAAGTAGCTCTTGCTGCGACCGGGTGGTAGATGGGTGACCCATTCTGGTACTGGTTTATATTTGATATCCGTTCTCCTCCGTATTTAGGAAGACACGTAAAACAGTGAGTCGCGATTAATGTGACTTTGATGTTAATTGTAAGGCTGTAGAGGTAGTGAGGGTCCGAAGATGACGTCAGATAGCATGGGTCATCCTACCACGCCCCACAGCCATTTCCTCTGCAATCTAAGTGGACCCTCGTACTTGACTTGGGATAACGCTAGTAAGAAGAAGACTAATTAAAGAATCATCGAGCTATGTGTCACATAAAAACAATTAGAGGTAGCGCCATGCTTGTAGCCGAATTGGGCCGGCGCGTCCGGGTACCAGTACCTCTTTCTCACATGAGATTTGTTAAATAACTTTCTTATGGGTTTTTAGCGCGTTCTATCAACATAGAAAATTTCAAATCTCTATATCTAATAGTTCAGAAATGCTAGGGGGCCCTTCCGAAACACGGTGAAGGTCGGATATTAAATGTAAACCAGTGTTACAATGGCTCACCCATCTATTAACCGGTCGCAGCAAGAGCGACTTAACCTAGTAATCGACTCAAGTGCCGACCACTGATTAGGCTACGACCTCCTCATATTCATCATTTCTTTTGTGTTCCGCTAACCGCTACCGGTGTGTGCATATGTATAGATTTAAGCTACATGAGATTTGAGGGTGAAGTCACGGGTAAAAGCTAGTATGTTTTTATATTATGTTTATTGTTAATGTGCTTACAACGTAACTGATACGTGAAGACCATTTCATGTTGCTAAATAGTTATTTAAAATCCATATTCATCAGATTGAATGATTTAAATTTATATTTGGAAAGTGTGAAATATATATTTATATGTGGTCCGACCAACGCCTCGTGCTACGTCCGCGTGTCCTCTTTCCTTCGATCTAGCCCGTGAGTATAATTTTTTCAATAGTGCTCGCGTCTTTTCGGGCTATGTGACCGAAGTACTCAAGTATTATCCGTAGACAGGTCTTCCTAGTTATAAGCTAGTCGAAACACACGGAGATATATTGGGATTGAATCTTATGTATCATATGAAGAAGTGGTGTGAAATGGTCTTGACGTGATTTAAGCAAACGGCTTCAAGTCTTTCACCAGCCAGATGGGAATATCACATCAGATTCATCACAGGGACACCACGAATATGGTTGGTAACGAATAGAAGGATTAGGTTGACAGGTATGACGTAAGGAAGAGACAATCTATACCTAAGAGTGGTTCGATGTAGATTCATCGTGTTTAGTACAATATATTTGTACACAACTTTTTTAAACCGCTCAAAACGCAATTTGTATTCGTCCACTCAGTGCTGAGTTTAATTATTGTTCTCATTGGTTAGGTTAGGTTAGGTTAGGTTAGGTTAGGTTAGGTTAGGTTAGGTTAGGTTAGGTTAGGTTAGATTAGGTTAGGATGTCTAGTCCTTGGGGCACTTGCTCACTTTGATCTTCTGCTGCAACTGCTTAATGCTGCACCCAGTAATAGTACTAAATTTTTAAGAACCTGAGCTAACTGACTGACGTCTCCACTCATTTCTCTACTAAGATAAAGTGAACCAAAAACATATCTTAAAATTTATGCTGCTAGAACCAGTAATATTTGTTTTAATGAAATACGATTTTATATTTCACGAACGGTATCGAAATTAAAACGAACTCTATAATTAATCCTATTACTGAACCAACTGTCAATTTCGTAATTGAAACATTTCATTACGGGAGCAGATAATAATATATGGATGATCGAAACTCGGCCACAAACCTTTTTTCGTATCACATATTTAGTAAACGACATTATAATACCAATTAATACCCCAATAATTAAAATTAATATGTATATAGAAGCGTTCCTAACTCCAACTTCGTGTAGGAATCATTAGTGTTATTAATTTTATTATATAATCTACTAGCGGATCTAGACGTAGTTCTGCCCGAAAATTGGCTAACTATTGAATATTTCAAACAGCGCCATCTATTGGTCGCTCACCGCAAATACAGCCCGCCAGCCGCCCGGCGGCCATCGGCCGGTCGCCCGCTTTGACTCCGTATTTTAAATCTCTCATATCTTTTAAGATATTTATTTAAATGATATGCTGTAAAAAGCAATTTTGATCCGCATACAATGCACAAAGTATCTAACGTATTTAAATGTATAAGGATTAATACGGTATTCTTTAAAATAGTTACTTAAAAAGTTCATTATTTTAATGTAATATGTAAAAAATTAAAAATGCTTTCTGTGGGTTATACTTACGAGATAGACATACGCCACCGAGGACTTTAGTATAGATCTTTTTAAGATGTACAATTCCGCGATACTTTATTTTCTTCTAAATTTTAATTTTTTAAACAACTTGTATTAATTTTTGCAAATATTTTAAATAACCTGATATAAATAGTGCCTTAAAAAGAACCTAAAATTGCTAAGGTGCTTAAACTTTGCATGCTCTGTCAACTTGTCAATACGATTGTGCAAGTTCTTTAGTATTAGTGTTATATCTTGTTATATCATGCTCAAATTTTGTTGTTAGAGGTTGTGTTAAGTTTTTCTGTGTGTTTGTTTTATTTTACTGTTATCAAACAGTCAAAATGACAGACAAACCTAAATTAAGCGTTGGAAAACACTCGTATCTTTGTTTACTTTTTGTCTCAAGACTAAATGAATAGGGTATACAATCGTATCTGATAGGTGTCGATGCAGTCTATGACACTAAGCTTTGTCTAGAAGATATCATAAAGATAGCTAGCTTGTTGAATAAAGAGCATAGAACTTCGCCTGCAGTTCTACTCTAGCAAGGTCGATTGCATTACAGTTTTTAAGGTATACCTTTCGTGGATCTATCTAGGGTGAAACCTCTGGAGTGAATGGAACGAATTCCAAAACGATAAGGATTTTAAAATAAAGTGGCCAAGAACGTGTCAAGACACGCTTATTTAGAAGGGTTCCGTATGTGATACGCGCTAGAAGTATTTGTTGAACAACTTCAAAAGTTTTAGTCCAATGTGGCTCAAAATATAATAATATTCCAAATGAGTTTTTTGGTATGTTTTATGAACTTGAAAAACTTCAAGATTCTACATGTAATAGTTTGTAAATCCAAGTCCCACCATGCCGGCAGACAGACGGACGGACAGAGAGAAACTATAAGAGTTCCTTGTATGACTACGGAATCCTAAAAAGAGTATATATACTTCTGACTGAAAGGCAAAGCACCCTTCTGGTATTGTAGATGATATCGAAGAGTGGCTTGCCGGTTTTCCCTTTGTTTTATAAAATAATACCTCTATAACGTGAGTTCGTAATCTTGTAAAGTGATTCCGCAGTTTGGAACAAACGTAGGATCGCATTAGTAAATATCGCACGAGTAAATAATGTGAATAAGATAAAATAGACAGTCAAATAGACCCAGCCGTTGTTGAGTTATAGCAAAAACATACCTAATTTGGGCTTTATCATGACGACAGCGCTATCTAACGGATCCAATTTAAAACCACCTACGAACGCTTTGGAATACAGTCATAAAATGTTATTCAAATCAGTCCAGCGGCTTAAAAGCGATGGGAAATGCTTGTATAGTTGGTTTTATATATAAAAAAGATAACTTATTCTGGAAGAATGAAGTAAGCTAAACTTTTTTTTCTGTATTCAACCAGACTGATGATCTGAGAAACTTCTTACCTCGCACAATTCCCCTATGGAATCAATTACCAGCATCTGTATTTCCAAACGGATAGGACTTAGGGACCTTCAAGAAAAGAGCATACTCATTTCTCAAAGGCCGGCAACGCATCTGCGATCCCCATGGTGTTGCAGTTGTCCATGGGCGACGGGTTAATTTAGGGAGACGCGGGCCGTCGTGCGTCGCGTGCTTCGGCGCAGCCCGCACCATATTCAAACATATTAGTAGGGGGGAGGGATCCATTCTAAATTTGTAGCAACTATGCGGAAACGAAAAAAGGTTACGTTAAAGTAGGCTCAGGTTGTACATAACGCCTAACGCTTTATGAAGCGCGTGATAGTTTTAGGTACATTGCCTCGAGAAAATCGTCAAACTATATGTTTTCCGCAGTCCTTAAGGGATTTCCCTCACAATAAAAAAAAAAAATTAACGCGCTCGAATATTTGTCCAGCGACGAGCGGACGTTTTTTTTACCACTTTGTGACTCTCCCATTTTCTTACTTCGCGCTGAATGCGTGAGATGATTAAAATATAAGTTTGTCTCCATGTAACTAACTTACCTTATCTTAATCTGACGCGCCCAAGTTTTCATAAGGGTCCTATAAGGGTTCTGAAGAACCCCCCTAACAAAGAGTTCATATTTGGTTCAATTTCTCCATTTTCAATTTTTCAATTTTACAAACCCACGACGTGTATTCACTCACCAGACGATTTTTTAATAACGCTAGGGTCAATAAAGTTTATCAATGGAAACTTGACCTTATATTATATTTTTTTTTTATCAAGAGCCGCTCTTTTTTTGATTGATCACGCGATCAAAGTACTGCACCGTAGCTCGAAAGAACCAGTGCTCACAGAACAAAAATGACTACTATGTATGACGTCATATATTTCCCTAGGTTACAGTGGCAGTCTATACAGGAACGATTTTATCACCAGCTTGAACACTGCGCAGTGCTCGTAGTGTATATCGGAACATCGGAACATTTCTCATATTTTCATAGCTTAATATCTTATGGAATTCTGCTTTGGGGAAAAGCAACTGAAAGTAAAAATTCTTGTATTGCAAAAGAGAGCCATAAGATCGATTTATAACTTAAAGCCAGGTGATTCTCTCCAAGAAAAATTTAAAGCGATAGGTATCTTGCAGCCGAGTGTAAAAGTGTATATTAGACATACCTATAAAGTATTCCTAATATTCTTTAATATATATATATATATATATATACCTTATGAAGGATCTGCCAAGATTTAATTTTATGTGTAATTTACGAGCCAAATGCTTCTAACGGAGTGAACGGTGACGTCATGCAATTGTTAACCTTAAAAGCACTCGCATTAACTTATAAGCTGTCCCACTTACTAATTAACGGAAACGAGCCGTGTCATTGACAGATATATCTTGTACACTCGTTATTTTTGTGTGTACAACGTCAATTGCACAGATCAACAAATAAAATGCTGTCTGGACGTTTTCAACTGACTCCTATGCATTTAGATGCACTGAAAACTAAAAAAAATCAGAACGCCAGGCTATTTTGCTTTACGCAAAATTTTATTGCAAAAAGGTGTTTTGGGTTATCTTAAAGTGATAAATAACTAGGTATAATTTTATTTATGACTTTAATTTCTTTGGCACGACGGCTTGAGTTACAGGCCTCCAGTAGAACGGACTCTCCAGACAGCTCACCGAACGATCCCCCTACCGAAATACATTTCCCCAAAACTGAGACCAAAGAAGTGAAAGCATCGCCGAGTGAGATATCACCGCCTCTAGCTGAGAATCTGCAGGAACCTGAGTCCCAAAAACAGTCGCCCGACACTCCGAAGGAGGTCAAAAAAAGTCAAAATTTGTCCACCGACTTCGACCTGAGCGAACAGTTGCAGAAAATTTTGGGGATCACTTCGGAGAAAGCGCGAGTCGATAGCGCGAACGTTGAGAAGAAAACCGAGCCCGCGAAGGAAGTCAAAATAGCTGAGGAAAATCAAACAAATAAGATTCCCTTCGTGAAGATCGACTCGCCGGAGGGTCAAAAAACTAGGTAAGTGACCTCAAAGTACCATATCGCACATCCAGATCTAAAGGGGGTCAACTCAAAAAAACACTTTTTTCAGAAAACGCGAAAAACTGATTACTGTTAGAAATTAATAAAGATAAAAAAATAAAAATATTAGAAATAATAAAAATAACAATAGATAATAAAGTTAATACAATACCTTACAATGACACTAGACTTACACTTATTCTTTCTTTTATATATGTGTATAAGTATTTTTATATCTATGTATGTGAGTATATTGATATATATTAATGAATATATAGAATGCTTATATGATCATATGTATATATTTATCTAAGTTTTACTTTAAATTTCTATTCCCTATGTTATATTAGTCTTTTATTAAACTCTAACACACCACCTATCAATTACTTCGATAATTCGATTAGATATAAGGTTGTGTGGAAGAAATCGCTTTTTAGCTATAATACCGCCATTTGTACTCTGTCTTTTCTCGTTTGTCTATTTTCTTATCTTATGTGTTTTTTGTGGTGTACAAGAAAGAGTATAAATAAATAAAACTCATCACCTTCATTTTCAACCTATGTTGAACCACTGTTGAGTATAGATCTCCTCCCATACATATGGATAATATACCCAGACTCGAAGCGGGAATGAAACACACAAACTCCGGAGCGGAAGAGGTCACTGCCCACATCGCCAACAGGCCCGTGAAAATAGCAAAACTTAGCTGTAAAAAAACGTATCAAATTTTTAAAAAGACTATATGCCCAAATGCCCATTTATAAGCCTGTAACTTAAGCGAAGAAATATAGGTTACAATAAAATATGAAGTCATGCTTAAGATTCCATGACTGTCCTTAATTTGAGTGTCTTATTAATTAATAATAAGAATTATACAGCCCTCAAACCTTTTTGCATTCAACGACATACATATGTATATTGTAGTATTGACAGAAAAATAAAGTTTCACAATAATATGACACGCTTTGACATCATCCGATACATGTGTGTGTAAATCGTTTAGCGTTGGTGTGCGCGTGGTTTAATTTTAATATATTAATATTGCATATTATAAAAATATTAGCATTCCATACCTTCCTCTATATTGTGAGTCACATATCACGGAAAATTGAAAACCGCGAGACGTACAAAGATGGAATTTGGCAAGGTGCTAATTTATACTTAGTGGATATCCGCTAAGAAGAGATTTTTCGGTAGGAATACATTAAGGAGGTCCAAGGGCTCTAGCAAGTTTAATATAACGCGAAACAGCTAGTTATGATAGGAAAGATGTATTTTATAGCTTTCGCTAATTACGCCTCACTTTAATGGTAATCTTTTGTCAAAATGACTTAATACTTATTCATACCCTTATTCATGTATTAATTTCATAGTTGCTTTAAGAAATTAGCTCAATTTCATGTGTTAATTCAAGGCCTAATCATAAATCATCGGCGAGCCTTTTGGCAGTAGAGTTTTCCATGTACGTTCATGAGAAAGCGGCAGTCTCTCTGCCCGTTTGCCTCTTGTTATATATAAACAGTATACGTCTTTACAACCAGGTGTTACCTCCGAAACGAAACGACTAAGGTCTCCTAGCGGGATCCCGAAACAGTGGGACCCGATTAATGTCACTTTGATATTAGTCGTAAGATTTTAGAAATCGTGACGATTCCGAGGATGACGTCAGATGGCAATCGGTTATCTTAACTCGCCCCACAGCCATATCCTCTGCAATCTAAGCAGACCCTGGTATTTAGACGGGATAACGCTAGGAAGAAGAAGAAGATTTAACAACCTAGTTACTGCTTACTGTTACTGGAGTTTATTTATCGTCACAATCAAGTAAAGAAGTTGTCAGCGAGATTGTGAGGACAATTTTGCTCGCATCACAATTTATGAATGCTTGTAAATGCCTTGCTTTTCTTTATTATTGTTCGTACCTACAGACGATGGTTAATTTTAAGTATAGTTAAGTTTATTAATTCAATTAGTTTGTACTTTAGTTAGCACCACTTTACTTATTTTCACTTTAATTATCTTATGGATGGATGGACTTCGTAACTAAAGTAGTGCAAAAATACGCCGAAGCCCATGAGAACAGGCTATTACAGTCGTTGACACGAGCAGGAAGAATAGTTTTCATTTAATTGTATAAATAAAAAATAATACAGAGATAAACTGGATCAAGAGTTATTTATTTATATAGTTGAATAAATTTCAATCATGGTTCGCGTTCTGGACAATGTTTATACATATTTTAATATATATAAATGACGCGTCACGTGTTTGTCCGCGATGGACTCCTAAACTACTCAACCGATTTTAATCAAATTTGCACACCGTGTGCAGTTAGAATGAACTTGAAAGATAGAATAGCTGAAATCTCAATTTATAGTCGCAAATAAAAATGAGTCGCTGAAATGTGTGCATGTTAGTAACTTCCGAACGACTGCGCCAAATTGGATAATTTCTTGATTGAAAACGAAATTACTTTGCTTTAATCCGCGAATGAATATGAGGTAAATTCGACCGACATGCTTCGGTGTCGAAGCGAAACGTGCGTTGAGGCACATCGGAAAGTCAGTGTAGTGCTGTGCTTTGGCGCTAAAATTGATTTTTTTACCTTATTTTACGCGTATGAAGTCGCGAGCACAGCTAGTATATATACATATTGGCGTTAATAAAAACGTGTAAAAGACTATATTACTTCTTTAATTTTAATTCTTTAGTTTGTGATTGACAAAGTCTTAAGTCCATAACTTTCGATTTGCAATGAATTTCCTACCTACCTCTTCAAGGAATTTTCGTATTACTGTTGACTTAATATGTTATCTAGCCATACATGTGTGTCTAGGCTGTGAATAAATAATTTCCATTATATTCCATTCTAATTCAGAACTTTCCAAAATATAACGTAGTCATTTCGTCAAAATTGGCAACACACAACGCCAACCGGTAGTGACGCTTTCATAGATGTACTAAACATAAAGCCCGTTGGTTTCTCGTGTAAAAAATATAACATAAATGCGAGCAAAGCCGCGGGAAAGAGCTAGTGTAAGTATATAAATCTTCACACTTTATTTAAATTGGCATTTTTTTCAGTATCGTAAGTGTCTCACCAGTCTACCTGTATATCCGTCTATAAGTTCATCACTATATATTCATCCTCTTCGTACAATGTGTTCTTTTTTCGGCCAGGACTAAGTCCGCCAATTCCGCCAGTATCTAATATATAAAATTCTTATGTCACTGTGTTTTTTGCCATACTCCTCCGAAACGGCTTGATCGAGTCTTATAAAAATTTTTGGGCATATTTGGTAGGTCTGAAAGTCGGTCGTAAACAATTTTTTAAACTCCTAAGTGATAGGGGTGGCGTACGAAGTTGCGGAACACTAGCTAGTTGTAATATATAAGTCTACAATACAACCATGCTTCAATATTAATTTATTACATTGCCTCCTAGCAACCACAACAGACAACCGAATGCATTTCAAAAAATTTCCATAAAACGCTTTTTTTACGAACGTTGCATTGAATATTATAGCTATGATGATGACAAGTGATATTTTTACTCGCAAAATTTTATGCACTAGATACTTATAACACAGGCATTAAGTTGGCTACCTTAGGAACAGACGTCCGTGTGTCATATAGTCCTGTATATATTTATTTATTAAAGTATCCTCTTGATAGATCCGACCCGATATCACAATTTATTGATGACTTTATGTGTACCATCAGCCAGGACAGTATTAGGCCATCATAGTCTCGAATACCGTACGGTTTCTCTTGCAAATTCAGTTTGCAGAGATATAGATATCTTCAGTGAATCTATTGCCTCCATTTTAGTGGAAAAGAACACTAACATTAACTTAGATTATTTTCTTTACATTTTCGGTTACTTTTTCATAATTTCGATTTTGTAAAAACAGACACTTTTTATATATTTCATTTATAAATTTCTGATGCATGTTAGATTCATATTTATAAGGTAGCAATTCTAATCGTGATTTAAAGAATGTTTCCATATATACAGTGAATAATTGAATATCTATGTGGGGGTTCCGAGGATGACGTCAGATGGCAATCGGTCATCCTTCCCGGTGGTCTAAACTCGTCATTAAAAGCCGCCAATGCATCTGCTAGTCTTCTGGTCGTGCAGATGTCCATGGGCGTCAGTAGGCACTTAGGGCCCTGCTGCCTGCTCGTTTGCCCCTTGTAACATATAAAAAATAAAAGACCCGGCAAACGTTGTCCTGCCCGGACGTACCCCAACGTGGGTTTATTCTTATAATTGAGTTTAAAAGGGGTCAGATTATGGAGGTATAAGGGGTTGCAAGTTTGTATGAAAGTCCATAATTTTACTCGGACGATGTTACGGGAACAGCTTGCAGATAGAGATAGATTTATACTTCACAATTGAACTCTTAAAAGGTTATTTTATATTTTTACTAGCTGTTTCCTGCGATATGGGACATCTAGCCGTATTTTAAATTCCTTTCTTATCGGATGTCCATTAACTACCTTCTTGACAAAGTTCATCATTGTACGTCGAGATTATGGCTTGTGGTAGGAGTGGGTGCAACAACACCTTCGTATAACGTACGAGTAAGTTACATGAGTTCGAACAAATAATAATCAGACACTAGAGAAATGAGTAGGTATGCTCTTTTAGTTGACCATATGGGATATTTAAAAATAAGAAATTTTGGGGAATTTTAAAATTTAGTTAGTTTCAACCATGAATACTACATAAATTAGTAATTAAGTGACGGTATATTAAGTGACCGTCGAATTACGTAAATAGGGAGGCACCACATCAGCATCATTGTAAATTATTTAGGTTATTTTTGGTCAATTCATTGCTACCTTCGTATCATGCCGCACTGTTCCGGAAGGTATTGTTCAATTCATCTATTATTGCTACCCTCATACCATATCATTTGTCTTCACCAGCGCCATTCTGGATGATGTTTGAACTATTATCTGAGCTATAACGCCGGAGCCAGACATAGCTCAAAGTATTTGTACATTTTTGTCCTTGAAGACTACAGAGTTCTACAAAACTTTGCGCAGCTACACACCTTACATGAAATCTTTAATTGAAGAAAAAAATTCAAAGAATCTGAGGGCCAGGACTCCGACCAGTGTTTTCTGGAACGTCATAGTGTTCCCAACAATGATGGTAGAGTTCAATTAGAAGACGTATTGTTAGTTGTAACTATAATATATATTGAAAGTAGATGTCTGAACTTATCTTCAGTTAAAGGCTCATTGTAATCTCTGTTAAACGTCAGTCAGTATTGCCACCATGATAATCGTGTTGGCAAAACTGATAGGCTTTTAACGTATCAACAATTATTGGACGATCACAATAACGGTATTAGTGACACGTCGCGACAGTAGTGCTAGCATCATTGATAACAGTACGATGAATTTCTATCGGTGTTTGTTTTGGCGGCAATGATATTGAAATCTCTCTCTCCGTGTCGTAATCCCCATTATTGGGGGTCGTGGCCTCTACGACTTATAAAAGTTTCGTTTTCACGATGTCGCGCCATGTGGTTCTGTTGGTTGCGCCGTGGATAGCTTATTTATTTGATTATCATTTATTTAAATATCTTAATCTAAATACGTTTTTAAATATTAGTACAAAAATAAAAACATATAAAAATATAAAAAAAATAGATGTCCGCCGGTAGCGGGGCAAGGACCCAAGCAATCGGTGGTTAGAGCTCCAGATTGAGAAACTTCCTCACAATACGTGCTGTCTCAAGCAATACCGCCTTCTGTATCCGACTCGCGACCCAACAATCAAGCGAGGGATTTTTAAGGTGTTTATTAAAGCTCTTCGCTATAGGACCATTGACTGAGACAACGATCGGGACAATATCTGTTGATTCAACATGTGGAATGTTGAATCAACAGATATGGCAGTAATCTCATGAGCAAGGTCTAAATATTTAGTTAATTTTTCTTTTTCAGCTCTAATGAGATTATTTATTTTTGTTGTCTATCATTTATTCAATATACTTATTCTAAATACATTTTTAAATATTGATATAAAAATAAAAACATTTAAAAATATCATCACTTGACGTGACAGCATTGCCGCCATTTCACGCCGATCTCATGTGAGAAAGAGGTACTGGTACCCGGACGCGCAGAACCAATTCATCTATAAGCGTGGCGCTATCTCTAATTAAATCCCTGCAAAGTGGAGCGCTTAATAGATAGACAGGTACTTGTAGAAACATAAGCTGCTAATATAGATCGTATGGTTCAACGCAGACCCACGGTTTACCGACGAAGCAACTCACTTCACTCTGTTTTTCGTCATCATCAAGAGCTGTCTTGTAGATCGTATGTGGCAGTTAGACGGATAATGTATAAAACCTTCTACTATTATCGTTTCGTTTGTTCTAGATTATTGAACTAGAGTCGTCGCTAGTACTTTGTTTTTGATTTGGGAAGTGAAATTGACCTCTTTGTTTGTAGGCGAAATGACATCATTAGTTAGCGATTTATTACTACTATTTTTTGTTGGTGGTGGAAGGTCCTTTTTAGGCATGAAAGAGCTTACATTCCTATTCAGGGAGACCCTTGCTCACCTAAAGTTGAGTCAAGTCTTTCAAGAAAGGCCACATTTCAAGGGCCAGCAAAGCATTTACAAGCTTTCAAGGTTATCTGTTAAGAGATGGTTTTGGCAATACACCGCCTTTGCACGCGTATTTATAGTTTATAAAGTTAAATTAGTTATTTCTTTTGTAAACTATATTAACTGTGTGCAATAAAGAATATATCTATTTTCCAGCTATCAGTAGTAACGGTAGCAATCGTCGTTTGTCACTCAGATGAACCGCCTGTCAGTTTACCCCATGTTATACGTTTAAAAACTTTCTAAAACTTAGTCAATTACCAATAGCCAATGTTAAAATATTTAATTAGCTATTAGCCCTGTATTATAATGTATTCGTAAAAGCTGGACAGGTGTATCAATTACATCCAAAATATGGTTATCAGATTGAACAGTTCAATGGCATTGGATGTGCACCTTTTGAACTTGTTTGCGTTATTGGCTATTTAAAGAGTTTGTTTGTATATTTGAACGCGCTAATCTCAGGAACTACTGGTCCGATTTGAAAAATTCTTTCAGTGTTAGATGGCCCATTTATCGAGAAAGGTTATATATCAGCACGCTAAAATTTAATCAATTTTTTTACTCAATTTTACGCGATGGAAGTCACGAGTCACAAGAAATGACCTGGCGGTTTACATATGTGACTACCAACCCCATCTGCACCACCAGAAGCCTAGTAGCTGCGTTGCCGGCCTTTAATGACGAGATTAGGCCACCGAGAAATCTCAGCATTGCCGCCACTTCACGCCGATCTTACGTGAGAAAGAGGTTCTGGTACCTGGAGGCGCCGGCCCAATTCTTCAGCACACCAAAAAGACTGCAAGCGTGGCGCTACCTCTAATTTGCATATTTTCTGTACTCCAGTATTGTTATAATAATATTTTATTGGTAGCAATCTGCTCTAGCTTAACCTGGGGTTAACGATATACTGTTCACATTCTCGTGCACACGAAGAAGTGAATACGCAGCCAGGGGGAAGGCGGTAAGGGCTATGGGTAAGGAGGAAGGGTTAGAATGTAGTCAATAGTAACCCAACGTTTAAACAGGCCAGGGCGTCAGGTTTATGTTTCAAATAATATAGATTGACTTAGCAAACGCAATTATATTAAAAAAAATAATATAAAGATTTCATTTCGACTTATATTCGGAGTTGAAGAAAAAGAAACTGCGTTCCTGACGATGGTCCCCCGACCACACTTTTTTTTATTATTATTTACATAATGTTATATGTATATATGTTTCAGAGTTAAAATTAAACATGATTACAACGATTGCTTGTGTGAGTGCAGCGTTTGTATTGTAAACTCAAGCATGCACTTTAAGCTACTGATATTGATGGTTTGCGTGTTTTGCGAATACACGCTATTTTGCATTTAGTGGTGAATAGTTTGGGGCTATGGCTGTGGGGCGAGTTAAGTTAGTTAAGTTCTAGTACAATAACGGCTGCTCGCAATCGATTAAAGAAACAATGTATTTGTCCCCGAAATATAATGACTAGTAACTACTAGATACTATCACTAGATTACTAAAAATGGTAGCTAGTACACTTTTTGGTCAAATAATATACTTTTTTTATTAGGCTGTTTCCCGCGATTTTGTCTGCGCGAAACTGCGACAGCCCTAGACCTCTTCAATCTGGCAGCATAAAGAAAGTCCTTTCATAGCGGATGTCTACCTACTTGCCAAACTTCATTAGTGTACATCCCGCGGTTTTCGAGATTTCAAGCGAGGTGATCTTACGCTTTCATATTTATAGATAAATTTTATTATTGGTTATGTGAAAGAGGGTGTATGTGCACGTACCGAACTGGAAGTTCATGCTGTTGGGGCACACGTGGTACGCGGCCGACAGCAGGCCCTCACTCACCAGCGCGATGCCCATCGCGTACAGCAGCCCGAAGTGCTGAGGGATGCCCAGCTCCTTCTGTTGTAACACAAAAATTCTCACCAATTAATCGAATAATTAATTGCTTTAATAGTTTACAATGCCTAGACATTGACATTTTCCACAACACGGCGGAAATCCATGACATGCATGAGAAACTAAACCACTTTGCTTTAATCCGCGAATGAAATCCTCATTCGCGGATTAAAGCAAACGAATTTTTATACACACGTTGATAATATTTCGGCTTTACTCGACTACTTTAACCAGTCGCCACCCGTAAAATAACTAGAAATCCTAATTATTTGAAAGTGACTCGTTTAGAGTGTATTTATATAAAGCTTCAATATTTATAATATTCCTCACATAAAGGAGTAGAGAACACACGAAAATTAGTCAACACAAACCGTTTCTGATAAATGTGAATACATTTGTAACGATAAGCACGGCATTTTCTCCATATCAATTTACGAAACACTTGTGAGAGTGAATGGAGTGTGTAAATTATGATTCGCATCAGCGTAATGCGCTACACACTGCGTGCTCACTCGTCAAGAGTTTGTATATGATAAACGGCCTAATCTCAACGAGTACCTGTCAAATTTGAGAATATCTTTTTAAACATAAACATAATACCTGTATATATTGCAAAATTGTATGTACCTACATAAGTTGGAAAAAGTCCATTTACAATTTGCCATACAATGGTGTACAATATTTTTTGTTTACAATAAATAACTCAATTCCTATAATTAACTACAGTTTCATTTAAAATACTTGATAAAATATAATTAGAGATAGCGCCATGCTTGAAGCCGAATTGCGCCGGCGCGTCCGGGTGCCAGTACCTCTTTCCTACATAAGATCGGCGTGAAGTGGCGGCAATGCTGTCACGTCAAGTGATGGTATTTTTGTTGCGTTTGGTTTGGTTTGTGAGACTTCCCGGTGGCCTAAACTTGTGATTAAAAGCCGGCAACGCATCTGCTTGCCTCCTGGTCGAGCAGATGTCCATGGGCGTCAGTAGGCAGTTAGCTGCCTGCTGTCTGCTCTATATTAGCCATTGGACTACTTGGATTTATTGTTTGAGCACATCATATATTTACAGTAGGAATAGATAAAGCAATATGACGTATCAATGGATTTTGTGGGAATACGCTGAGTGTATACCATTATGTTTGTTTGTATAACTCTGTTATAGTGCATTCAGTCTAAAAATGCACGCCCCTCCACTAAATTTGCAATGCCTTCTTGTGTTTGGGCAGCGATTATATTTTAAACTTAAACTCAACCATGCACTGCATGGTCAACTAAAAACCAATGTTATTCATGAGCTTGCGTGTATAGCGTCTACACATCTTGCATGTAGAGGTGATTACTTTGGAGGAGCGTGCATTTTTAGACTGAACGTACTCTGCTATTGAGTACAGTTTCCTTTTCGTTTATTCCCGTTTCTGCCATTCAAACTATAGTTTTTGGATCGTCGACTTAATTTTATGTTAAATTTTATATTTGTTTGAGTCATTCTCAAAAGAGTGTGTAGGACTGATTTATTTTTGGTGTAAGATAGGTTATTTTTATTTATTAATTTTGCAAATTACTTACTTTCCTCGGTTTCAAAAGCAATTAATTGGCCACGCGACACCCAAAAGTACGAATAATTTCTTTAATTGAATAGAATTAGTCGCCGGTGAGTGGATTGCCGACATATTTAAGTCACGTCGAATTAAAAACACTTTCACGACGTAATCCATGTGTTATGCTTACTGAGAAAGATGCTGGATTACAATATGTATGAATTATTTATTAATGTTCGTCTAAAGTAGCCATAGTTTTATATATCGATACCTCCCACGTAAATTCTTGTAATCCCAAATTCCCAACTTCACACTAGAGCTTTACAAACATGTAACTTGAAGTAAAATCGTCATAATATAATATATTTGTGCATACAGTTATATATTCAATAAAGACGAGTACGTCATTGTACACAATAATGTATTAAAAAGTGACTGTTATATTACAGTTTAGTTGATGGTAACGCTCTACTGTAAGTTGGGGTATCGATATATACAAACTGGAAACGAGCGTGTCAAGACATGCTTAAAGAAGGGTTTCGTATCAGATACGCGATAAGAATATTTGATAAATAACTTCAAAAGTAGTCGTCCGATCCCGTTTAAAATTTTCCTTGTGAGTTTTTAACATGTTCTATGAACATGGAAAATTTCAAGTCTCTACGTTTAATAGTTTGGAAATCCTGGATGGAACCAACTTACGGGCGGAGAGACGGCCGGACGGACAGAGAAAATTTATAAGGGTACCTTGTAGGACTATGGAACCTTTTACAGATGGATGTTTTATGGTCGCGTATGTAGATATTTTCAGATGCCCTATATTCTTTATATTTCCTCTAAGTAAGTGCATTTTACTTACCCTGTTCACAATAAGTGCAAATTGAAGTACGAATATGATTTAATAGAAAAAAAATATTTCTTATCTGTATAATGTACTTAAAGGATGGAATTTATATCGTACGTAGCATTCTAGAATTTTAAAGAGGTTATATATATTGTTTTTGAATATATATTAATTGTTAGATGTGAGAAAAATATCATGTGCCTTAATCCATACTTAAAAGTAATACGTAATAATGCACAAGATTATAATTTCCGATTGCGCGTTTTTTATTGCATTCAGGTATTTGCACGCTTATTACTTATTATATATTTATAACTATAAAAATGTTCAACAAAAGAAACATTTCATCAAGGATCTGATGGGCCTTTTTTTAAACATTTTCTTTAAAAACAATTTTTCTTATATAAAACTTACTTAGTGCAACAAACCACGGTCGGTTTTCCTGTGCACTGTATCCATTATTTATATATGCGTTAAGACTTTACCGCAACTTTGTTTATATAGGTCAGAGCCTAGCCCTATACAAGTATAGCCTTGTGGCAAAATTTCGCAGTCCCAAATCAACCGATTAATCTGAAAGACAGATTACTAATGAGATAAAAAGTTTTTCAGCCTTTATAAGACATTTTCAGATTTTGGAATTTTGGATTTTTGGAAAAATCTTAAATTATTAGGGTATTACTCTGTATATGTAACCAGTATTTTTTTTAAATTATAAAATCTGAATCAGTGAACTCTATCTGACAAAAGCAGTCAGATTAATTGAAAGATTTCGGATTGAGAAATTTTTCCTCGCGAGTATCTTTGACACATTCTATTCGTCATTTAAAATGACAGTTATTGAGCGCGTTTACTTTCGAACTGGAAAAGTGCACTTAGTTTTTTTTTAAATAAAATATCGATTAAAATTACTATGTATAGTCAAACTTTTTGTCTGAAATTAAACCTTATATTAACGAGTCAAGTTTCAAAATAGAATGGCTGCTGAAACTGAATGTAATAAAGCCGTCTGCTATTAAAGTTGCCTATATTCATAAAAGTATAAAACTTTATACATAATGTTCATGTCAATGACATATTATCTTTTTTATTTTTCACACATAATGTGGTAGTTAAGGCATGTTAGAAAAAAATATATAGAGATTAAAAAATGTACTTTTATGAATATAGACGACATTTTTATCATCAAGTCAATAATTTTAACGATAATGACAAGTTAATGACAATTTATTATGATAACGTAATCTACGCAAACCGCAGCGCATTGAAAACATTTTTTTTTTTCAATAAATTCACGAAACCATCCGTTATAAAATATAATGAAGTAAGCATAATAATAATTTAGTCAAATTATATTTTAAATATAGAATAAAATAGTAAATATTAAAATTAATGAGATTGATAGTTATAAAATTGTTGGGATAGTTGATTGTAGTGTTTTTCTATAACAGTGCCAGGTATGTCGAAAATTTGTACTTTAAAATCATATCAAATCCTTTGGTGGCTGTTCATGTAAGTTAGATAATATTCTTGCGAGAAATCATAGTAAACTACAAAAATGTAGAAATATATTAAAAATAATTGTATAAAGAATGTGTTTATCAACCAGAAATCGTATTCAAAAAATCTTTAAAGACACAGTTGCTTCTTTATTTAAAATAAGTCAAGAACAACGGTGTATTTATGATTTTTCTATTAACGGATTTTGTTGGAAAAGTGATACTTTTTCTGGATAAAATCATTTGATGGTTATTGAAATAATGCGATTATATTTGTATTAATGTTGCTTTTTAATAGTTTATAATGTGAGACAGTTCAAAAGTCTTCATACATTGACTAATAGCGCCGAAAGGGCCGTCGTATTGAACGCACCGTTAGTCAACGCATAGAAAAATTCGCAACTGTCATAATTTGTACTAGATGACAATTTTTTCACTATATAAGCCAAACATATCGATAAGTCTTTGAGGAAATATATACGTACATGAATAATATTTGTCGAGATTCTGAAGAAAGTATATTTAAAAATAAAAGCATCTTGCTAAGAATGTAAACCCCTAACCAGCAATGTGATATAAATTTGCCTTATTGTTAAATTGTACTCTTATATCAATGAATATTCCTATTTATATATAGATAGCTAAGCAAATCTACAAAGTGAACGGTAACTTATAAATTATATTGTGCATAATAGATGAAATGTTGAAATATGTTAAGAATTTTGCAAATAAATGCATTGTCAAACGCAGGCCTTTTTATCATTATATAACCTATTTATTTATACTAAAAATGAGAGTAGAAACTGGTCGTAGTCGAAATTCGGCTACTAACCTTGTCTACTAAATGGAGGCTGACACTAGTACGCACCCTACACGAGTAGCATTTGGTGTTTACGCGAGCGAGATAGCACTATCGCCGTCTCTTTCTAACAAGACGTGCCTACCTCGCTCGCTATGCTACGTACTAGTGCCAGCTAGGATCAGTCCGTCCGACGGCGTCCACGATCGAAGACGCCGCCATACCGTTCCTGTATCATCTGTCCCTTTTTAGTTGAAGCAGAACAAAATTTATCTTAACGGTATATCTATCTAATATATAAAATTCTCGTGTCACGGGCTCGACCGATTTTCATGAAATTTTGCGTGCATATTGGCTAGGGTTGAGAATCGGTTAACATCTATTTTTCAAACTCCTAAGTGATAAGGGTGGCCCACGCGGACGGAGTCGAGGGGCGCAACTAATACTAATATATAAAGCTGAAGAGTTTGTTTGTTTGCTTGAACGCGCTAATCACAGGAACTACTGGTCCGGTTTGAAAAATTCTTTCAGCGTTAGATAGCCCATTTATCGAGGAATTGGCTATAGGCTATAAATATATCATCACGCTAAAAATTTTAATTGAAATTACGCGGACTAAGTCGCGGGTAACAGCTAGTTTTAAGATATAATAATCCAGTGTCGCTATGTATCTTCCCAGTGAACTCTTGACCAAGTTAATTGGTGTTCATATAAGTTGGCATTTTGGAGGAGGTCGTGGCCTTCTGGGTGTAATATCCATATGTATGTATTTATATATTTCTAAAAAAAAAAAATATTTGTGTATAACAGGCGGCTGTTGCCTATAACACAGGGATTAAGATGTCTACCTAAGGAACTGACGTCCTTGTTTCATATAGTCCTATATACATATTTATTTATTTAATTGTTAACACAGTTTAAAAAAAAATGGACGTTGTATTATGTACATATAGGCTAAATTAACATAGAATTTAAGAAAATGTATTGATAGCTAGTGGACCGGCAGACGTAGTCCTGCCCGAAAGTTGGATTTGTTAATATTCACTACCTTATATTATCCTGTAATAACATCCCCGTTCCCGTTCCCAATTTCGATCCGTTCTTAAATTTTCTAATTTTCCGCACAATTTTCTTAATTTTTTCTTTCAAAGGAACCTTCTTGCATAGCGTAATTTCCAAGATTTGCATCTTATCTTACAACTGAAACTATATTGATCCTGTATGCTTCTTTAAAATAGAAGAAAGATCCATTAAACATAATTATACAATTCAAAATGATAAAAAATAAAATGGTTACGCGATCAAAGTACAGTGTGAGCCGGTGCTCACAGTACAAAAATGGCGACTACTCATGACTACATATATTTTCAGAGGGTACTGCGGCAGTATACTGGGAGTGTATAACGGAACGATTTTATCACCAGCGCGAACGCTGCTCAGTGCTCGCAGTGTATATCGGAACATACCCTAATAAAGTCGGTGCCTGCGTAAAAATACTTGTTCTTTTTTAACATCTGACTAAGTTTAGTTATTTCTACGCAAAAACTCAAATTATACTAGGAATTATTTAAGGTTTTTCAATTTTAGCTAAAGAACCCCAACAATTTCTGGCATAAAAAGTACCCCGTGTATGGGTTTACATAATATTTCTATCTTATAAAATGGTCGCTGATGCATTATTTATTGCATAAAAGAACTCAAAGTATGCATCAAGTGGACAACATTGTCAGTGATGGGGAAATGATGAGTTAATGACACACACACATACATTGACAGGTGGAAGCGCTGATCACGTTCGAGGACAACAAAATGATACACGTTCAGGTTGAGAGCAACGGGAGAAAGTCGACGCACGTACGCGAGTTCTATTCCGATAGGCTTATTGTGGTATGTAGTCAAAGTCAAACTGTAAAACGTCAAAGTCAAAGAGTAAAAGATCAAAATCTCCAACAAGATAAATCGTCCATTAATTTATATTAAACGCCTCCACCGAAAATGAATGTACAGAAAAGCTTTTATCAAAATCTGTTAAGCCATTTTGGCTTTTTGACGTACGCATTAGCAGTACAGGTATGCTGTGATCAGGTACTAACCGTTTTTTTACACAATGGAGCAACTTATGACTTCAAAATATATGTTTGAAGGCTCATAAGGAAGGCCATTGGGCTTAATATAATAGAAGAACCACGTGGAGCTAAGGTAACAATTATAAAGACACCAGCTCATACTAGCCACGTCACAAACCGAACAAAACGCGTCAATAATACCATCAGTTAACGTTACAGCATTGTCGATCTTATGTGAGAAAGAGGTACTGGTATCCGGACGCGCCGACCCAATTTGGCTGCAGACCAAAAGGACTGCAAACGTGACGCTAACACTAATTAACCTTAAAGCGTTCCTATTATTAAACAAATATGTAATTAAAAATAGTTAAATCATTTATACTGAGCTAACTACTGGCCTCTGGCTTCGCACATGTGCAATGTAGGTATGCATGTATAAATCTGCCTCTTGAATCACTGTATTGGCGATAACCGCATTAAAATCCGTTGCGCAGTTTAAAAAATCATTATAGCGTATGTCTACTAACGTCTGTCGTTTAAATTTAATTTTCTCCGCAAAGACTTGAGACGTGAGATAAATGCATATCGCGGCGCCAGTGATCGCTTAATTGTTCGCATTAAAATGTCAAATTATATTCAAAACGAGATCAGTAATTGCAGACAATTTTAAAACAGTGAGAAACGATTAATGCCATGAAGTTTTATTAGTCGTGAGATTGTGGTGGTTCAAGGGAAGACGACAGACCATCACCACCATCATCGCCATCATCACCATCATGATCACCATCATCAACATCGCCATCATTATCATCAACAACATCGTCATCACCATCATCATCACCATCGCCGTTATCAACAACATCATCATCATCAACATCGTCATCACCATCATCATCGCTATCATCACCATCATCATCATCATCAACATCGCCATCATTATCATCATCAACGACAACAACATCGTCACCACCATCATCACCATCATCATCGCCATCATCATCGTCATCATCATCATCCACCACAGCACTTTCTCTCCCACTGGTGGGCAAAGGCCCCTTCCCGCTAGACAATCTTGATTCAATCTGAACCAGGTTCTACCCGCGATAGATATTATGTCGTCAAATCATCCCGTTGCTAGACGACCAATGTTCCGTTTTCCTATCCTCGTACTGGGTTTGAGCTTCCATTTACTTACTCATATGATATTGACAATATTGTGAGTTTGCGCGTGATAGAGGTGGACGTGATAAAGAATGTTTATGTCACTAGTGTGCGAGCTTTACTATTGGGCACTTAACAGTGCAGTGTTAACGTGACTTGCTTTTTACTACGAGGGTACTGGGTTTGAGCTTCCATTTACTTACTCATATGATATTGACAATATTGTGAGCTTGCGAGTGATACAGGTGGACATGATAAAGAATGTGTATGTCACTAGTGTGCGAGCTTTACTATTGGGCATTGAAGACTGTAGTGTTATCGTGACTAAATCTTCACTGGATTGATACTGATTTTGACTCCATATTTGATAAGTTATTCATATTATGATAATACAAGTGTGTGGGTTAACTGTTGGGCAATGAATAGTGCAGAGGTAGCGTGACTTGTTTTTCACTATGAAGCTACTGAATTTGACTTATTTACCTTTTTTCCCGCTTATGAACCCTCCTCCCTCCTTGTCACAGATTGTCACATTTTGTATACTATATAAGGGGAGATATATATATAAGGGGAGGGGTCCCTTTAGTGTGACGTCACAAATTTTTCAATTTTATCCATGTATCTAAAAAATGAAAGAAAACGGCAGTATCTTTTACATTTTTGTTTTGATTTCTTTTAAATTTGACACTTGACGTCACAAAGCCTTTCATCCCCCCTGCCCGTCGTCACACAATGTCATATTTCAGTGGACCCCCCCCCCGCCGTAAGCTTTATAAAATCGCTTAGACATTTTATAAGGCATCGAATCAAAACACTATTTTAGGTGCACTACACTAGTGTAGTTAGTTTTTAATGTACGATAATGCTAGTCCTAACAAAGCATTACGAGTTCAAACAGCGGCTGGTGTCGTTCCCAAGCTCCAATATGCAGGGTAAACAGGATCCTGGAGCGGGGTCTGCAGATGCGCGCTCGCACGGGATTAGTGCACGTCGCGCTATTCGGCCTTTGCCCAGTAGTGGGACACAGTATGCTAATAAAAAAAAATACCAGCAGATCGGGTCGCGCGTTGCTGTGACTGAGTTATTAAGAAAGGACTTAAACGACAAAATTTAAAAACAGGCCATTTAATAAAATAAAACCTATTCTATCTCTCAAGTAGGAGCAAAATACATATAAATGCCAACTTACATGAATATCGGTTGACTTGGTGAGAAGTTCACTGGGAACATATGTATATAGTGACACTGAATTTTCAGATATTTGCAGAAATATTTGCGCGCACACACACACATACGCACGCACACTCACACAAACATGCACGAGCAAGCTTTTTGATTTTCTAGTTTTGTATTTTTAATTCTCGTGTATTGTTGTTTTACGTTTATATTAAATTTATGTATGGGAAGAGTGGGACCTACTGATACAGGCATTTCCATGTTTACTATAACATTTCTAACTACTATATATCTATATATGTATATCTAACTATATACATGTCAATCTAGTATGATTTATAGGGAATGTCCGTCTGTAGGTATCAGGTGAACCGTTACGTCTGGCTGCTCTTAGTGAAAGGGCCTCCAGCCATCCGCAGCAACCGATATAGCGGGCTGCGAAGACAGCATTTAATCAAGGGCACATTGTAGTGCACTTATGTAGTTTTCTACTTTCTTTTGACGAGTTTAATGAACAGACACTCGAGAGCTCATTGATAGGAGAGCTGATTGGAATTCGTAATGAGCTCGGTTCGTGCCCTCAT
Organism: Charaxes varanes; assembly: GCA_024363005.1. Taxonomy (NCBI): domain Eukaryota; kingdom Metazoa; phylum Arthropoda; class Insecta; order Lepidoptera; family Nymphalidae; genus Charaxes; species Charaxes varanes. The sequence continues at coordinate 5,880,839 of JANCMC010021608.1, forward strand.
CTCGCTGGGATACTCTTTTTAATAGCACTATTTTAGGCTTAATTGAGGGGTGTATGAGGGGGAGATAGTAGCTCGGTCGGTGGACGGCATTTGAGTCGATTGCTAGGTTAAGCAGATCTTATCGCGGCCGGGTGATGGATGGGTGACCGCTCATAAAACGGTGGGTCCCCTTTGCTCAGGCGGGACGTGACAATGAGTCATGATTTTTCGCGCGTGCGGCCGCTGTTCATCGATTTAAAAGAAGCCAATAAAATTATTGGGCGGCTTTAATACTCTAGATCAAACTTTGTGGGGGGTTAAGTGAATTGTGCGGCACCGGCCGTCATATTTCACCTTTAATAGGGGCTTTTAAAATAACACGAGTTTAATTGTCTTATCTACACGATCTAAACGACAGGAGGTCTTCAGCCTCTAAATTTCTTATACATCAATACTACGTTTCATATTTGTAAAGAAATAAAGTCTTTTTTTTTTAATTTGTAGAGTTGGGAAAGGCTTTGAACTCGCATTCAATATTAAGATGAGGTTTTGCATGCACATTTATTTAAATAAAATTTAACTTACAATACTTTTTTTAAAAGTGTTTTTAATTTCACAATTCTTTTAAAGTGTGTCAAAATTTTTTACTGTAATTAATTTACGAAAAATCTTTGCAGAATCTGATGATAATTTATTTATTGGTAATACTACAGCATTTATACTAATTTATGAGTTATATTATACAAAGTTGTACAAAGTGAATAACCAATAATGCCAAATGAAAATTACACTATTTAACCACAAATGGAACAGAGTATTCGAAGATAAAAAAGTTTTGGAAGAGTAAAAAATTCATACTAAAAATACCAATTTAAAAAATTAATCGAAACTAAACTAATGTTTTATTGAAAGCTACAGAAAATCAGAGCAGATCGGGGGGTGTATAATTAGGTCACGACATTGTTTAACATACATGTTTTTTTCTTTCTTTCTTTCCTTCTTTCTTTATTTCTTTCTTTCTTTTCTTGTATATTTTTTGTCAATTAGTGCGCAAGTCTCCGTCTTGAGAAGCTCTATTCAATACTGTAATTTATCATGCACTACCAGTGCCCCGCGATTTCGTCCGCGTAAAATTAGATTTACAAAAATAGATTCCATTTTAGCACAATGATATATAGCCCATAACCTTCCTCGATAAATTGGCTATCTAACACTGAAAGTAATTTTCAAATCGGGCCTGTAGTTCCTGAGATTAGCGCATTCAAGCAAACAAACACACTCTTCAGCTTTATATATTAATTTAGAGTACAGATTTGTAAGGACGAACGACAAACTCGGTAAGCTTCAAAAAAATGAATGAAATTGGCGCAGGACAGAGATGGATGGAAGAAATTAGAGAACATCTTTGCCCAGCAGTGGGACAAAACAGGTTAAATAAGAACAAAGTTAGTACAGCTCATACTAGTGTGATATTCGTTTCTAAACCGAACAACACACAATAATATATGGATATGTTAAGCTACAATGGAATGGTCGTAAAATTTTAATCACAAAGCAGAACGCAAGCATTACAACCACAATTATTATTATTATTATAGGCCAACTTGAATAGAGCAAAGAAATTATAAGATATTAAAAGGTGAAATGTTTTTAGAATCACTCCGGGAGACAACGATAAGTAGGTTTTAGTAGGGTCGCCATATTTTGTAACTTTGTGTATGCCAAGTCCCGATTTCTTTCAGATTTTTTTGTGCTACAGAACCTAAATTATGCACACAACGCTAAATAATAACGTTGTGTTTAACGTTACGTTACGTGTAAAAAAAAAGAAATATTATTATCTAATCGTCTGATTTCTTTCCCTTTTTTGTTTTTTATATAGTCTATTTTGCTTCACGTTTATAACGTTTTGTAGATGACATAATATAGTCAAGTTATTTCTTTTTTATATTACCATTGTCTTTTAATTTATGTGTAGTAGATTTATTTATATTTATATTAATAATTTACTGGATTACTATGCAGTTACAATTTCGTACTGTGCATTAAAAGTTATGGACAGACAAAGAAAAGAATATTTTTTGTACTAGAAGCTTTATTTAAGCGAACCAAATACGGAGATTTCACAGTATCAACTGTATGTTCAACATTATCTGGACAGACATCAAATGCAGTAAAATATTGTAAGCTGTCCCAATTTTTCGCACGTGATTCGTAGTTACAAGAAACTGGACGACCATCTAACAGGATTTGGAGGCTGAGTGTCGGTATAGAATGCTCGCTCGGTGCCATAACATATTGAAATTTATACTTTTAATTTGTTCTAAGCTAATAAATATTTGTGTATCAAAACGTCTATTAGTGTCGAATTTACCGCCAACCCGCCAACAAATAGCGCGTATACATATTTCAGTCTAAAAATGCACGCCACTCTGCTTATTAATTGCAACGCTTGATTGTATGTGTGTGCAGCGTTTTTATTGTAAACTCAAACTCAACCACGCAATGTAAGCCAATGATATTGACTAGCCTGCGTGTTTGCGTCTACACGTTAATTTGCATGTAGAGGTGAATACTTTAGAAAGGTGTGCATTTTTAGACTGTACGCACTCTATTTGCATTTGAATTCCTGATAAAAGTCGTATACACAGATCATAGGAATAATAATATGATCTGTGGTCGTATATATAATTTTAGTCTGTTGAGTTATGTCGATAGTATAATGAGAGATTATTGAGTTTATTAAATTAAATATTAATTTTATCACAAGCAGCTTACGTTTACTTTGGTTGGCAACTGATTTTTATTTAACACCTGTCAGATGCTTCCATATGTATACGTTGTACGTACGAAAGAAACTATGATTTTAGAATTCAGTTAAGGGGTCATAGATAAATTACGTGACACGTTAAAGGGTATCTTCAAAATGTGACATTTTGTCACAACGATTTTGGAGGAGGGAGGAGGTCAAAATCTGTGAATGTCACATGTTAAAATTTAATTTTATGGCTTTTATTAACATACTAAATAAATAATTAAAATAAACTGCTATTTTCTTGATTATTAGATTTCACACCAAAGGTTTCGACAATGTGAGAACCCGTGAGAGAGAAAGGTTTAAAAAATCGTAAAATTTATTTTGCCAAAAAATCATTTTGGAATTTATTTTTCTGAGCTGATTATTCTTTTTTTTAACTTTTAGTTCAATGGATGGATCACATAAAGCTGAAATTTTTATTTGTTTGTTTGCTTGAACACGCTCATGTCAGGAGCTACTGGTCCCATTTGAAAATTTCTTTCAGTGTTAGATAGCCCACTTATCGAGGAAGGCCTACCTATTTTTACGCGGACGATGTCGCGGGTACAGCTAGTATTAATAAAATATGAAAAACACCAAATTCGGTAAATAACCACTGCCTACATAAATAACAAACACAAAAAATTAAGTACACCAATTTAGGATCGCTTATTTCAAAATGTATACGCTTCTGTAACATAAAAAATCCTTTACAAATAAATGTAGTGGTTATATCAACACTACAATATTACATTTAAAGCAATTGCCTCAATTTTGGGTGTAATTGCAAACGGAATTGGTTTACAGGTGTGCCCGCTTGCTCATTAACAATTAAAGTCCCTATTAGGGCCAATATTACTTGATTGTAGTTAGATAGAGAAATTGACATAAATCTATTACTATTCACGGGCTATTTTTTTTATATAATAAGGGGCAAAAGATTAGGTGGTTCACATGAGTAACTATCGACGCCTTTGGACAAATGCACTTCCAGAAGGCTCGCAGATGCGTTGCCGGCCTTTGAGGAATGAGTATCTCTTTCCTTGAAGGTCCCTAAGTCACATCGGTGCGGAAATATCAGAGTTGGCAAGTGAAATATATAAGTTGAGAGGTATTTTACCTTTTCGGTCCTCTCACTGAGCATACATGTATATATAATTTATACGGCTAACTAGTAGGCAACTAAATGCCTGTGTTATAGGTAACAGCCGCCTGTTATACATAAATATTTTTCTTATAGATATGTATATTTACATACATATGGATAATACACCCAGACTCGAGGTGGGAATCAAACCCAGGACCCCCGGAGCAGAAGAGAGGGTCGCTGCCCACTGCGCCAACGGGCCAGCTTCTATCTCATATTTATTCACTCTAATAAACTTAGTAGATATCGTAAGGCCGTCGTTCCCTTAAGGGTCATCCCTTTATTTCTGCAACAATCGCTCGGAAATTGATATTTGATGAGTTAACATTTTATAATATTACTCAGTGATGGAAAATAACAATAAAAGTGGCATCGCTGACTAGACCTTATGTAAGTAGGTGTAAGGGATATAACAGCTCCCCCCTTTTGACGAAGCGTTATCTAAATTAAGATAAGGCGAAGTCAGGAAATAGCAAAAAAAAAATAAATTTGAAAATCACCTTTTACAATATTACTAGATTACTAGAAACAACAGGACAAAATTGTAAAAAAAATATTTTATACGATTTTTTTTATATAGGTGCATTGTAAAAGTATTATTGTATTATTATATTTTTTCAATTAAATTTGTACCTATTTATTTAATAAAAAAAATTATAGAGTAAACAAACTTGTAAAACATCTTAAAGGAAAAAAAGTAAAAATTTTTAATATAAACATTAGCCGCCACGTGTTTTTATAGTGAATCATTCCCTCACCATCCATATAAGGTAAGTAATTCAATTAATATTTTAAAAAGCCCTTACTTTAAGAAAACCTCGTGGAGTTGTTTATTTATTATACCATTTTATGTAGAAAGTATTGAAAATGGTACCCCTTTTGACAGATGCAGTTAACTTTGTTCTCAGGGGAGATGATATCTCGGATGACCTGAGGGCTGGTTACATATCGTCAGTATATAAGAAGGGTGACAGGAAGGTGTGCCGGAATTACCGAGGAATCTGCGTGCAAAGTTCTGTATCCAGGATAATAGGTAGGCTGCACCGGGACAAGTTGGAGGAGGCATACTCTACCCCTCAGGAGCAAGCAGGTTTTACAGCAGGCCAGTCATGTGCAGATAATATATTTGTCCTAGTCAACTCATTGAAAAGTCTCAGGAAAGGAAACATATGGAACTCCATATGGCCTTCATAGATTTAGAAAAGGCTTATGCAAGGGATTCGGCCAAACGCCCCTCCACCCCAGGTATTCGTACCTGCTCCCTTACCCACGGTCAACCCGTGGCTAAATAGACAGGCGGCGCCACCCACAGCACCACCTCAACCCGCTCCACTCATGAGCATCCAAGTCCCCCGTCCCCGCCCGGCACCACTGCCACATAGCCTCTTTGAGGACATAGCTCTTATTCAAAGAGCCACCTCCAACGTCCCCATGGACGAGATAAGTGCGCTAGCTAACAAGCTACGCACCTTACCAAAAGAGCAACACATGTTTGTGTTCATAGAGCATCAAGCTCTAATCAATCAGATCAATACGATCCAACCCCCCCGTCAATCCAATGGCTACCACTAGAAGTAGAATCCGTCCCCATACCCTTACAATAGCGACTTTTAACGCAAACGGCCTTATCGACCAGGTAGACGAAATCCGCGAATTCTTACAAGACCACCAGATTGATATCTTGCTTATCCAAGAGACCTTCCTAAAGCCACATATTAAAAAACAGAGCATTTAAAAATATGAAAATACCGGTTGTTAGAGCTACAGATTAAGGAATCACTTCACATTTCGCAACGTCTCAAGCAATACTGCCTTCTTCATACAGCCATTGTTTAATTATTATTATGTAATCTATACTAATATATAAAGCTGAAGAGTTTGTTTATTTGCTTGAACGCGCTAATCTCACGAACTACTGGTCCGATTTAAAAAAATCTTTCAGTGTTAGATAGCCCATTTATCGAGGAAGGCTATAGGCATATCATCACGCTAAAATAGACTCAATTTTTTTTTAAATTTAATTTAACGCGGACACAGTTAGTTACTTATATAAGTTTATTATTATATCGTGATATTTAATTTACAGCAAACGGTGAGGACTCTCCCATAAGTAAGTAGTCTAGATAATCCTTATTACCATTAATTATTTATTTTCTAGATAATTTTCAGAGTTATATTTCATATTACAGCTGTAAATTTACTTTACAATGGCAAAGTTATTTTTAATGGCAATTATAGAAGAAAAACTAGACTTATGGGTGTTATCGGTAGGCTTGTGGTCAATAAAAAAATTGTTAAATGTATTTGCTATTTCTAACGGGGTATCAATGATTTTACTGTCAACGATAATTCTTTGTATTTCGTCCCTGGGTTCGTTTAGTTTATGTTTATTTTTTACAATATTCCATGTAGTTTTAGACTTATTAGTAGAGGTACTAATTCTATACGAATTTTGAGATTTTTGTGTTAGATTAATGATTTTATTTAAACGCTTTGAATAGTCTTTAAATTCTCTTTTATTGCTTTCATTGCGTTGCTTCCTATATTGCCACAGCAATAGCCGTTTTCTCTTAGAACATATTTTGACACCCTTTGAGATCCATTTCACGGAATTTCTTACATTTATTTTTATTAAAGGAAAACATAGTCTATAAAAAAGAAGGAATGTTTCATAGAAGTTATTAAAGGCAGACTCTGCATTATTAGAGTTATACACAACCCCGTAAAACAGACGGACACCTAGACCTCTGACGATTACAACAATGTTTGGGTATAGAACCCCCTCCAGGACGCAGGAACAGCCCCCAGAAATGGACGAAGAGAGTATGAGTGGAGCAAGCCTTACTCAGACTAGGGAAGACACAGAGAGGCAGCAACTCTCCCAGAAATCTACAGAGGAATGGGGCAAGACCTTTGTCTCCGATTCCCAGCCACTCGAAGGAGCCGGCACCTCCGCCTGCCCGGCGGGCCCGTCAAAGGCAAAATCGAAGAGTGGAGTCGAAGGGAAGACGAAACGATCACCAATCAAGCCAATAGGGAGTCCGCTGGGAACAGAGGCGACACGACCAAAGGGCAGGGTCACGGAGGCAAAGGCCTGTCTAATAAAAGCTAAACTGCAGATTAACAACTCCCGAAATCTGAAAACAGAGATAAAAACGGAGGTTATTCAAGCAGTGGAGAGACTATACCAACTAGTGAAAGAAGCAGAATCTGCAATGATCTTTTTTCGGGTACTTACGTATTAGTGCAAAAGCAGCTACAGAAATCACTACTATGTCGTGGATAGGTTAGAGGGAACAAGGCGATTGCCAGGCACCTAGTGGTTATTTTTTGTTTTATTTTTAAATTTTACGCTCGCGAAAAACAAGATTGCAGTAAAGCGCCAATAAAAATCAATTCAAAAAGCGGATAAACAAATACCTGAAAAGCCAGCAGCGCACTGACTACGAAGATGTGCTGCGATAGTACTAATAAGTACATTTTTTCGACTAAACTATGATTAATCCTGATGCAGTTATGAATACATATTTTATTTAATACAATATTACTTAATTAATACAACTAACTTTTTAACATTTTAACCCAATGAACAAAATATTTACACCACAGAAATTCGTATGCTTCGAGAAACAAAGAATGCAAAATAAAATATCAAAAAGTTAAGAAGGCTATAATAATAGCGGACCGAGTGAGAAGAAAATAACAGTTGTTATTATAAATAAAACTTAGGTTTTGAGTTAGAAATACAACCTAATATTCGCATTAAAACGGTAAACATAATTATTTAAATTAAGTTTGGTTATGTAATATGGTTAGTTTTTATGTTATCTATGAAAGAATACAAAACCTTTACTTTAATACTGCTAATGAATACTTTACAGATATTTTGCAAAATATTAATACATGAATTTATACAAGTAATAATTTTTAAGATACAATAACAAATTTTCACGTAGACAATATCTAATATATAATTGTCATTAATTACTATTACCTAAATTGAAAGCCATTCCAGATTCTAAAATAGTAATATTAATCGTCTCCGTAAATTACGAAGCATTTAAATTCTATTAACATCTTATAACGTTTAACGTTCTGAAACTATACCAACGACAAACAGGAAGGCATAAACAAATTTATGACGCGAGGGACAACATTTGAATTCAAACATGGAACATAAATTTCGAATATTACCTATATTGGTATAATTTCTGCCATAGTCGATTTAATAAAACCTTTTTAGTATGTCTTACCGCGAATAGGAAGTTTACGTGAAAGAAGAAATGGGACGACGGCCATTGCTCTGTTGTCAGTTAAGTCGTTGCCGCACTAGCGAAATGACGTCTGACGATCTTTTAAACTGTTTACGGTGTGTTATTAGTAAAATTTAACTTAAAACTTACGTATAAAAAACAATGATGGATTTAAAAGAGATTATTAAGTGGTTTATTCCGTGCTTTCATCTTTTACTAAGTCAGCCATTGAGAAAAATGGAAGTGCTATTGACTATTTGTTTATTTTTATTTTTTACGCGTCCCAGTTACGCGGCAAAAGTTAACTATTCAAGTGATTTAGAATTAGGTTTAGATAATAAGTATTTTGATTATAATGGTACCAAAAAGTTAGAATTAATTGAAAATGAAAGCTATAAAGAAAACCAAAGTGATTCACACTTCGAAAGGAATGTGGAATATTCACATCTTGACGTTACAAAAGAATGTTTGAATTCATTAGACAACTTAGACATTGATACTTAAAAAATGGGACGCAATAATTATTTTAATTGTTTTTTTCTAAATTTAATCTAAATCACACAAAACTGCAGTTACCTTATTTCGTCAAACGACGTACAATTTTTTGAACGATTTTATTTTAGAGAATGTGTAAATAAAAAATTCAACAATTGAATTCCGCACAAAATGGAAGCCATCACAAGATTAGTTGAGAAACGATACAGTCAATACAAAACATACTCTTTACAGAAACAAGAATTTGTTAAGAAACGAGTACATGGAATTCCTGGTTGTTATTTGAAACTTTGAACTGCTACACCACAACTTAATAAGCCAGGGTTTATAGATATTTTGTTTGGTGCCGACGTTGCACGCAATCATAATGTTTGTTGGATTGTATGGTATGATTTTACTTTGACTGCTTTCAATTCTTGCTGAGGTTAGTTAATATCCCGACGTTGGATGGGTCCTTCCGATAGACCGGGGAAAACTTCGCGGCGCTACGCTTAATGGGGGGGTGAGGCTGGGGGGGGGGGGGGGGCAGCTTGGGGGTAGACAGACAGACGGACGGACGGACGTACAGAACGAAATTATAAGGGCATCTTGTAGTACTACGGAACCCTAATAAAAAAAGCTCTTTTGATCAAATTTTTTCAATATACCCAGCATAAGATGGTCCTTCGTTTTTAAAAGAAAGCAAATAAATACAATGAAGTTACCATTGTATTGAATTAAAATTTAATTATATTTTAATAAATGAACTTTATTCTCACTCCACGGGAATATCGAGATTTAATTTTTATTGAGATATTAAATTTCGTTTTCTCAATATCTTTGGTTATACATTCGTCAATATGTTACAGTCTTATGTTATTTTTAATTAATTTAATTTTCCTGTGTTTATTTTACTAATTATATTATTGAACTTACTCTGCATTGAACATGTAATACCAATATATTGTAGGACCGCTTGGGTTCGAGCATTTATGATTTAACCATTCATTGTTATAGAATATACAAAACGTTCTATCATTGTAAACAAATAAATAAATATTATTGTAAAGATTTGTTACATGAACTTGCCTCTATGCACTAATGTGCACTTTATTTTAACGTGATTTACGAATTTATTTAGGAATCCAAAAAGTGGACTATGCAACATTAAGAATCTGTTTAATAAGAGTTTAATTTTTTTAAATAAAAGAATAAATTTTGATACCTAGTATGTTATATTTTGTACAGCTAGCAGGCGAAGCGAAAGATTGAAAAATCCTCAGATTATATGAACAGAGCAGAAGAAGACCTATAGTTCTATAATCTGAGTGAAAATCATTAATAACCTTGATTTGAAAAAAATATTTTCTTCTACAATTGACAAATACAAGAAAAAACACAAGAACAGTGCGTTCAGTCTAAAAATGCACGCCCCTCCAAAGTATTCATCTCTACATGGAAAAAATAAAGTGTAGACGCAATACATGCAAGCTTGTCTATAAAATTGGCGTTTACTTGATCTCGCTGTGATTGTTTGATGGTTGTATAATAAAAAAGCTGTACACGAAAGCGAGCGTTGCAAACTTCGTGGAGGGGTGCATTTTTAGTCTGAACGCACTCTAAAACATTAATTATTATTACATATCTTACTTAGTGTATTAATTTAGTTGTATCTTAACAAAACAGTTTCTTAATATTTGTAAGTACACATTTTTTTTTTGGAATGTAACCTTTTGTGGCGTGGACTGATGGTACGCAGTTATGTTAATGATTTTAGGTTTATAATTAATTAATGTTCCTTTTTCGTTTCCTATCAATTAATAAATCGTTTTAAAAGTTATTTTGCATTTTTATTTCATGCTAATATTAATTATTCTATGTATTATATGGTACAAAAATGAGATGACAGAATCGTCGATTCGACATTCAGAGAAGTTTGACTTCTATTAATGTAATTTTTACTTCGCCAAATCTCCGTAAGGTGGAAAGATGAACAAGACCCCTGGCGGTTTTCTTCGTAAATTCATACATCTGTTTTATTCGTGATGATGGAATTCTTAGCTTGAGTTTTAAAGAACACAAATACCATCTTTAAATACAAATTTATTGAATTCAATCAAATTGCCAGCTATTTTTGTCATACGCTACCGTAAAGCCTGTTCTTTTATCTTCCTAGCCTAGCGTTATCCCGGTTAAGTTGCCAGGGTCCGCTTAGATTGCAGAGGATTTGACTGTAGGGAGAGTTAAGATGACCGATTGCCATCTGGCGTCATCCTCGGAACCCCCACGATCTCTACAACCTTGCGATTAATATTACAAAGTGACATTAATCGGGTCCCACTGTTTTACGTGCCTTCCGAAAGACGGAGGAGGTCGGATATCAAATAAAAAACCGGTGCCAGAATGGGTCACCCATCTATCACCCGGTCGCAGCCAGAGCAACTTAGCGATCGACTCAAATGTCGACCACTGATTAGGCCACGAGCTCCTCCAAAAATTGTCAATTTAAACTTTAATCACATCTATTTTAGTACTGAGTGATACGTATACCAAGATTACAAGTTCATTCACTCTAAAACAAAACCAAGTCAAGTAAAATGTAACCAGCTCGGAAAAGACCGATTTATTTCAGTATTAATTCCAAAATGAGAAACAAACAACTAGACGCCATAACTACTATTCAATTCAAGGAAAAAATACCTTCAACTGGTTCCCCAGACGCACAATAACCGTCTGTAGACGTTTGTTAAGTTATAAAAAATACACATTTGACAAAATAGTAAACCAATGAAGAAAAAACTATCACATAAAACCATTTCAAGACGAACAACAGACGATGGGCAGCGTATTCAATATATATGGAGACTGTTTCACGCTAAAATGTTGTGAATAATCATAGTGATAAGTACGTATATCGCTTGAAGCGTTTTTGACCTCAGATGGCTGTTTTTATGTGATGATAGTCAAGACATAAACAAAGTAAGAGGTCTAGTTACGTTAGTGCATTCATTACGGATATTCGGTGTGTTCGATATTTGAAAACAAGACCTGCCATTGGCTAGATCTTAACCAATAAGCAATTGATTGATAATTGACAATAACTTGGTAAGCATGGAGTCGCTGTAATGGAATAAATTATTTTAATTTATTTCATTTTTTGCTGCGAATGAAATATGTGCTTATTTTGTTATGTTTACTTTTTGTGTCGAATAACAAATGTTATTTCTAGTCTCTATGTATATAATTGACATTTAACTTTGCAACTGATATATGAATTGCGGTGACAGAGACAAATAACATCTATTATTGCCTTAAATGTAAATAAAGGCCATAATAATATGCAATAAGCCAAACGAACAAAATAAATTCCAAAATAATTTATACTAAATCAAACGGATAATTATACTAAAAGAAAAGATTAAGCAGATATATCAAGAATCATTGACTCGTATGATAATAGTTATTAAAGTAGTTTAAGAAAATATCTACCTTTTTAGGCACCTCAAATACGTTTATTAGAAGAAAATATCAATAAAAGGAGTATCGTTATATTGCTATTTTTTTTCTTATTAACGATAACAAATGGAGTATTTAAAATGTCTAGTAAAAGTGAAGCCTACATTTGTACAATATACCAATAGTCTATGAGGAGACAACAAAGTAATAAAATAATCTAAAAATGTGTATAGTTTTTGTCGTAACAAAATTTAACAACGAATTCCTTTCCAAGGTTCCAATGTTCTATCGACTATCGAAAGGTAAATATTTTTTATCGCAATTAACACACACATTTAGCCATATGCAGTGCATTCACACATACGTAATGCCGGATTCCGGACAGCAAACGATCCGTACATTCACGGACAACTTGACGGATAAAAAAGTATAACTATTTCTATCGAATGCAATGATAATTCCAACGTGAAATGGGAAAGAACCTTTTACGTCATTGGATGCTTACTATCTTTTACTTGCAAAATGATCGCCATAAAAATATACATTTTTTAGGTTTGCCTAATATACACGATTTGAAAATCAAATCTTTAAGCGTACAGTTCTTTAACGGCAAAACTGATGGAGGGCTTTACAAAATGAAGATAATAAATTGGGGCAAAACGAGTTGGACTCGCTCACTAAGGGCTCCGTACCATTTACGAGGTTATTTTAAAATTAATATACCTTTCATAAGATTTATTTTGATTTGAGAAAGTCACTTCAATTTCTTTTTGTGATATAACTTCAAATTTGCGGTTGTCGAAATTATTTCCTACACTTGTACTTCAAGATATAGCTTCTTGCCGAATTTCATGATTGTACGTCAACGGGAAGTGCCCCTATTAAAACCTACATGTGTAGGTTTGATTCCCCTTTTAAATGTACTATCGAGCAGCGTAAGTAAACGTACAATATGGCATTTTTAAAAAGAAAGTGGCCTAATTAAAAATAAAAGTTTGCAGCCGTTAAAATCGAGTAAGTTTCAATATTGTAGTAAAAGTAACAATAAAGCTATCGGTGCCTACTGATTTTTTGGTACGTTTCGTGTTGTACGAATACTTTCACTGTCTCTCTTATTTTTATTTTAGTGTCCGAAAAGATTTATTTTAATTACGTTACAATAAACGATTTGTTAAAAAATTTACAATTTAATAATTTATATCGTAAAAGTCAATGTCAATTTCAATTCAAATTTTGATTTATGGCTCTTGTTTATGTCAACTATAATTGTGCCAATTTATTCCGCTAATAAAGTCAATGTCAAACATTGTTTATTTATATGATAAAAGAAAGAAAAATAACTAAATTATGCCCGAGCCAGACATGGCTCCAAGTTTTTGTACATTTTTGACCTTGAAGACAAAGTTCTACAAAATTTTGTGCATACCATTAAAGGCATTAATGGAATAATAATGAAAAGAACCAGCAAAGTGAGAAGTCATATTCTTTACAGTTTTTGTATACGTTGAGTTTTAATAAAGGCAGATTTGCATATTTTTTTTCTTCATTGTGGGCAACAAACAACTACATTAATACAGGTAATCTTTAAACTAAATTTCTTACACGCGCAAACAAAGTTTCCACTTAAAGTTATTAACAAATGGAAGGGAATTCAAGTAAATTACTATCGAAAAGTTTTATATAAAAGAATAGATGTCTAATGACAAGGTTAAATAAGCCTGATTGCAGAGAAATTTATGAAGGTTATGTAGAAAAAGGTCTACGTCAGTGTATTTTACATTACATGCTTTCAATAAGAATTTATTTTTACCATAATTAATGTAACAAAATGTTATTGCAAAAGTCTTACGCTTACAAGAACTAATTCTAGGTATACAAAGATTTACTTTACTAATTAAACATGGTGAATCAATGATTCCTTAAAACGGACTTCTAGAACATTATTAACTTAATATCGCTCAGCATCATATATTTTCTAACAGTATTTTAAACGTTTGCCTTTATCTTAATCATTTATCGTCATCTATCACGCAACTTTTTTCTTTAATAATTTACTAAGGGACAAAGGTAACATAATCAAGTTTCATTTGGTATTCAAGATTATTTTAATCTTTATTAACAAATTATTACATAGTACACATATTTCATTCCCCATATTTCCCTTAGTGTGATATTTTTTAAATTAGCAATTTTTTTCCATTGTTAAATATCAAGATCGGTGCTCCATTTGAACTTTGAAATCGTCTACGTGCTTCAACATTATGTCAAATTTTACACGCAGCTGACGATCCTTGTTATATTTATAACTTTTTGCAGGTTTAATGCGATACTTCCTTAAAATTGTCACCAAGCTGATTTTCAGTGAATACATAGCATAACGAGAACCTAAAATAGAAATTAAGTCAAATCGTTTTTTCTTTCTTGGTCGACTGTACATAATAATATGTAAAGTTTACAAAAACAACAATAGACGCCATTTGAACTTTGTTTTTGGTTGCGGAAACTTTTCAAATTTTTGTCACAAAGATCAAACGCCTTTGGGAAACATTCGCTAACGATGCTCGTCTTTGCAAATAATAAAAGTTTTAATTGGCCCATAGAAGGGTCTTCATCAAAATTTTTCGTCTTATCAACGTTCGCCTAATGATCTCCTATTAAGTATGCTTTGATGACCTCAACTTCCACCTTGTTTAAATAACAAAAAAATACTTTATACATAAAAATAAAATTTGTCATTTGGGCCCCCAGGCTTAATTGTGAAAATTTTTGCGAACCTTTTTCATAAAGCAATTAATATCTTTGCCGTCCTAATTGGACGACAATATTTATTAGCAACACCCAACACCTGCTAAATGTTTCTTTTTTAATAAACAGGTTATCTTTTGAATGGTTGTAGAAGATCAGAGAGAATATTTCAAGCCAATACCACGTATAATTATTGAGTTAGAATAAAACGATATAAATAATATTGCTTTATATTATATCCTGGTCTACAAAAAATACATATTATAGTTTGTTTAAACAACTGATAATCATTGAACTTTTTTTAAATATTAATGTAAATAAATTAGCACAGATTTTTCTCTTATTGATCTAAAAATTTTTTTACTAAATTTTTTTATTATACTTTTATTATTTTTATAGCCATGCAATTCATGTAATTATATATTTTTTTAAAGTTTTTGAAATAAAATTCGCAACATTTATTAGTATGCTAATGTCTACTTAAACTTTAAAGTACATGATTTCTTTTTTTTTTTAAGAATTATATACATTTATATTTTATAAATATTTTTTAATATTAAATAATTTTATTATTAAAAAAAAAAACAAAAAATCTTACCTCAAAAAGTGGTAGTTTTAGGAATAACAGTCGGGACTTGGCGCGATCGGCGCGCGTTTCAGAACGTCTCTATGTCTCTTTAAACTAAAGGAATTTCATAGAGTGGGAGTAAAATAAGCGTTCGCTCGTTTGATGTAAATTGGCCTTAATGCGACGCTTCAATCTATATGTTGATATGGCGACGCATCGCCGCTGCATGCGTCGTCGCGCTATACCTTTAGTGGCAGATATATATATTTTATTACATGAGGAGTAACAAAGGCTTCTCCTGCTTTATTATGCTTAACTTTATTCTTAGAAAAAATACTTAGTTTAACGCACAAAATAAAATGAAATTGCGGGTATTTAATAAAAACGGAACAAGTACAAAATATCCCATTAGTTAGAAAGCAGGTTTTCTAGCCGACACAGTAGATCAGTTGAATGTTAATGATTATAATAGATGCTGTATTACAAAGAGAAAGATAACTGCAGCCATTTTTTGCCTTGTAATGACAGTAATGTCTTTAGAATAGTAAACTATAACACTTAAGACCTCGTTCAACTGCTATAAAGATTTGAATAGCTAGTTGAACGGTCAGCAGTGTTAATTGATACACCAAACCGTTCTGATAATATCGCGAGACACACGGACGTCCCGCTCAACGTGAATGTCACACCTTATGAAAGAAAATCTGTAGCAGAAATCGCCCGCGATGGAGAATGGAAACCGCAAAAGCAGAGTGAAGTATGAATTCAAGTACAAAGAAAAAGGATTCAAAATCGGTTTTTGGAACATAGAGGCAAGGCTATATTAGCACCTGGAAATAATTTTAGAGCAGCAGAAATGAAAATTCCGTTGTAAGTTTATAATGTGGCTAATGGAGTGAAGGTAGATGAAATTAAAGCATATATTAAAACAAAGACCAATATTGAAATAGAGATAAAGAACATGAATACGAAAGCAGAAAAATATTATGAATCTTACAAGATATTTGTTCCAAGACATAAATTAGGCTTGTTTATGTCAGAAGACTTCTGGCCAGAAGGAGTCGCCTATAGGCGATTTGTCTATTTGAATTGTTACAATTCGCGGATACACGCAATTTTGTCATTATCCTAGCTGTTAACATGTGTCCCATATAATTATGTGTGGTGTTGATTTATGTATCCGTTGATTTAGTTTATATTAGGAAATAGGGCCCTCGATTCGTTGCTTTAATTCGGCCTTGCTGGCCCCCTGTATCCTCATACAGTTCCCGGCGATCATCGGAACATAGAAATATTATAGTAAAGAAATTTAATTTCCCCGCTTTAAGAATATGAATTCACTAGCGAACCAGGAAAACGTTATCGTGCCCGAACGTTGGGTTATTTACTATATACTGCATTCTATTATCCCATAACATTATTGCCCGTTCCCGTTCTGTTCCGTTCCATTTCCTTTTCGCTTTCTCTTAACTAGTCTTTTTTTATAATACAAACCCTTTCCTAAAAATAACGAAAAGAAATTATCCAATTTTGTGTAGTCGTTCGGAAGTCATGGACGTGCATACATTTAAGCGACTCATTTTTGTTTTAAATCTTCCTTGTTTTGTTAACATCTATTTTAATTATTCGCCTTGCATCTAATAAACGCAGGAATCCTAGTTTATTGTTTTCAGCTATAAGTATCCCTTTGATTTCTAAATAGTTTATTGGGATCAATCTTAAATTTGAGCATAAAGTTTTCTCACTCTCTGTAAGCAGATGAAAACCGGGAAAATCAATTATATCTAACGGCATAGAGGTCTTCCTATGCCTTTTAGACATAGAGTTACCAAACAACAGTTTATTCTTTATGGGTGACTGGCTGTCAAACTTTTTCATCATGACAGAAGTGGCATATTTTTGTTCTTTATATGCTTTATCGTTACTTATTTTTAACTGTGTATATAATCTTGCCGAATACAAAGTCCTTATTCCCATTCTGCGATATTCACATAATCGAACAACTCTACTGAATAATTCCTCCTCTAAACTAAGGGACTCCATAAATGCATCAAATTGCATTCCACTCATAAATTGCATGAAGGCCTATCCGTAACAACCATTCTCGTATTTCAAAGAATTAAAAAAAAAACAATTAGCAAAATCGGTTCAGCTGTTCTTCACATTTGCGCTTAGCAACACATTTCGAGATTAATTTATATATATGTATATATAGTTAACCTTAACAATACCAATTAATATCACTTTTATGACCTAATGAGACAACGTTGTCTCCAGAATAAAGGCAATTCTAATTTTGACCTTTAAGTTTTATCGTAATTGAGAATGTATTAGGTTACTTAGATGACGACAATTTATTCGATTTGTAATAAAACACAGATAGAGGTAGTAACAGTTGTTTAATCACTCAGCACTACTTATTTTAATAGTTTAGGAAATCTTATTTTAATATACGAGATCGACACTTGTCCACCAACCACCAAAAGCGCGCCAACACAAGTCAACTGTCATCTTGACAAACTCCATAGACATAGATCCTATGCTATTCTTATAGATGAAGTTTAACATCACATATTAATACTTTGTAAATCTGTTTTCATGACTTGAAGATGGTTTCGTGTTTAAAGAAATCCCATCCCCAAGGAAGATAAGGAGCAAAAAAAGAGATATGTGGTTTTAAGTCTAGAATAAAGTTTTTATTTTTTTCAAATCAAATTGTATTTATTTGTGAAACACATTTGTGTGTTTGACAAATAAATACAATTTGTTCATTAAGTTAACAAAATTTTTGTAGTATCATGCGTTCGACCGCTGACAATTCATTAACTAAAGAAAATATCAACTGAAATATAACATATTGTTGCTATATTGAAAACTGCGTCGCTTTCCCTTATCTTAAATAAATTAGTAGTAGTAGTAGAAGTAACGCCAGTTCGACTTTGTTTTCATTTATTCAATTGATAGTTACAAGTTGACATCCATATTTTGTACATCTCATTTTATTCTATTCTATCTCATGTAACGAACACGACCATATTTTACGCTTAAAAGAAGGACTATCCCAATTTAAAATACTGCTAAGATAAGATAAATCTTTATTTGAACGAAACAAGGTACATAGAATGACAGTTACACTTACGTATGTACGTAGTGACAAAATTTTACCGCCACGCGTGTCTACTTGCCCCGTCGTTGTTCTCGGAACGTTATGTGCGTGTACTGTTTTTAGCAAGGGGTGGATAGCGGTAGTCACGCACTACAACTGCTAATAAATTACTAATAAATACAAACTGGAATGGTTTTTTTCTTGTGTTTTCATAATTGGTACTGTATATCTATACTAACATATAAAGGTGAAGAGTATGTTTGTTTGTTTTCTTTTCTTGTGTTTTCATAATTGGTCTGTATATCTATATTAACATATAAAGGTGAAGAGTATGTTTGTTTGTTTGTTCGAACGCGCTAATCTCGGGAACTTCTGGTCAGATTTGAAAAATTCTTTCAGTATTAGATAGCCCATTTTCGCGGATGACTATATGATATATATCATCACGTTAAACATTTTCCACTTTATTTTATGCGGACCTAGTTGCGGGCAGCAACTAGTAATCATATATGCGTTAAGTAATAGAATTTAATTTTGGCGTTAAAAGCAGGCATTTTATTTATATTTATGGATTGAAGTGTGCGTTTGTAAAGTTGAAACAATATTCTTTTAAAGGGGACATTCATGATTCGTTATACATATGCAGTTAAAAACAAAAAAACGCAAATTTGTCTAAAAATATTTTTGTCTATCTGTCCGCTTTAGAAACCAGTGTACTGATTTCCACGGAATTAATTGGCAGATAGCTGAAGTTACAAGTTATAACGTAGGCTACTTTACTATTAGCAGAATACTCAAGCTTTTGCACAGAAAATAGAACCTTTAAAATTGAACAAATTCAATGTAATCCGGACGAATTCTGCGGGCTTAGTAAATAATAATAAGAAGAGTCCCGTTTAGAGCAAAAAGATATATACTACGTAACGCTCTAGAAAGTGATTTTTAACTTCACCTTTGATGTGGACCATCAAGTTTTACGGAGTCTAGTTACGGAATGATGAGCAGACAGAGGTCGTTGGCCGGTTATTTGTTAAACGAAAGCATAACCATTTAGAAAACCTTCTTAAGAATGAGCCTTGTTAAAATTTTCTTTAAATAGGATCTGCCATCCAAAATAGTAAAGACTATACTTAAGGAAGTTCGCTTGTACGATAAAACTAAAATTGCAGTTGGTATGTAAGGCGCAAAAGAACATACATACGTAAAAGCCTTTTATAAACTATTGCACCCAAACATCAGGTGAGTCACATACACCCGGACAGGTGGACAATGTTGGGGTGCCCCCAAAAATCGACCCCCAAAGCCCAACCCCTTTAAACGATGACGCGTCGATATTATAATTTTATAAGATTATTATGATTTTGGAAAATAATGAGAGCATCGCACATCTATACTAATATATAAAGTTCAAGAGATTTTTGAAAGCGCTAATCTCAGAAAGTACAGATGAGATTTGAAAAATTCTTTCAGTGTTAGATAGATCATTTATCGAGGAAGGGTATAGGCTATCTATCATCACGCGAAGACCAATAGGAGCGGAGCACCAATGAAGCATGTTTCAAAATCGCGGGTTCTTTTCCCATTTGAGAGCTTCCGCTGCGTGCGCTGCGTAAATGGTTAAAGTTTCGCAAAAATCATGTATGACAAAATTGTTCCCCTTCAAAAGTTCTAAATAAAAGTCCGCGACAGCATGTGTCTATCTTTTAAAGTTGGCTCAGTATAACCTTTTTTATGCTAATCATATTTGTTCTAAAATAATGCATTATTTGTGAAGGTCTTTTTATAAACATAATATTAATCCTTATCCAAAAACTGTTCTTAAACCTCTTAAGTGATAAGGGTTTCACACGCAGACGAAGTAGTGTGGTACAGCTAGTTAAATATAAAGCCTCGGTTAACGTATAGAAGCATTAAATATGACACGGACGAATGCGCGGGTTACAGATAGTTTTCAATAAAAACCAGTTTAATATACGATGTTAATATGCTTATAACATAACTGTCGAACATATGACATGGCTTCTATTGATGGTTATTTTTTACAAATAATTTAAGAAACCTTGAAAGTCTGAGCTGGGTAAAAATAGAATTAGCTTAATATGTTGTGTTAAATATTCCAATGGTATGAAATCTTTATATAATAAGTATAAAATGAAAACGGCTGGAACAATATAAATTCTGATCTTGTTTCATTCCCCTTACTTCAGGGAAGGTTTAAAAGAGAAGAAAGAAAGTAAAAGTCGAAAGATTATTTTAGAAAAAAAAAACAGGTTTGTTCCTTTTGATAACGTGCCATGTAGAATTATTATTTCACAAAACATACGGGCAATATCACGTTTTATGGAAAAGACATATTAAAGGAGATTGGTTAATTAACTAATAACTTAATAAGGAACGAGCCTAAGTTCGGGCGAGAATACGTCTGTCGAGTCAGCTAGTAATAAAAAATATTTTACTTATCCATACTAATCTATAGTCTATACTAATATATAAAGGTGAAGAGTTTGTTTGTTTGTTAGAAAGCGCTAATCTCAGGAAATACAGATCCGATGTGAAAAATTCTTTCAGTGTTAGATAGGTCATTTATCGAGGAAGACTATTGGCCATATATTATCACGCTAAGACCAATAGGAGCGGAGTATCAATGAAAAATGTTTCGCAATCGGAGGTTCTTTTTCCTATTTGCGAGCCTCAGCTGCGAAAAGGGTTAAAATTTCGCAAAAGTCATGTATGACAGTATAGTTCTCCTTTAAAAGTTTTAAATAAAAATTTGCGACAGCGTATGTCTATTTTTTTTGAAGGTTGGCTCAGTAGAACCTTTTTTATGCTAATCAAATTTGTTCTAAAATAATGAACTATTTGTGAAGGTATTTTTATAAACATAATATTAATCCTTATCCAAAAACTATTCTTACAGCTAGTAACATATAAAGCTGAAGAGTTTATTTGTTTGCTTGAACGCGCTAATCTCAGTAACCATTGGTCTGATTTCAAAAATTCTTTCAGTGTTAGATGACCCATTTTTCGAAGAAGGCTACAGGCTACATCGATATCATCATGCTAAAATTTTTCACCTAATTTTACGCGAACAAAGTCGCGTATAACAACTAGTCACTGATAAAGATGGTGCTAGATGTATCTGCGTGCCTTATGCTGGAACCAGACATAGCTCAAAGTGTTTGTACATATTTGTCCTCGAAGACTACAAAACTTTGCACAGCTTCACAAACTCCCCGGCCACACTACAAGATCATTGAAATGATCATTCAAATGAAGCTATGTCTGGCTCCGGCCTAACGGTATGCAGTACGTAGTCACACGGGAAAACCAACCAAGGTGGTTAAATATGATTGAATAAATGAATAAAATAATCTGTTTTAAATAAAATTTTGCAGAACTTTGAAGACTTCAAGGTCAAAAATATACAAACACTTTGAACTATGTGTGGCTCCGGTATTATGTATATTATGTCAGGATATCAAAATAAAAACAAAATAAATAATGTTAATTTAGAAAGAGTCATTTTAAATCAAATAATTTATTATAATTCATCTGCCGTCATTATTCCTTATTTATTGTCACATATTCTATTAATACTATTTATTTTGTAAATTAGCAATAATAATCGTAATTTGAGTATTTTTACATGTCAATTAATAAACAAAAATATTAATAAACAAAAGCTTAAATGTCGCATATCGAATTATTTAACAAGTATTCAAACAATAAGTAAAAATATTTATTTATTAAATATTCCCTTAGGTTGTAAAAGAAAACATCTCAATTTCTTAGACTGGTGACTGGTGGTGGAGGTGACTTAGGGACCTTCAAGAAAAGAGCATACTTATTTCTCAAAGGCCGGCAACGCATCTGCTAGGCTTCTGTTGTAAAATTCGATCTAGAATCTTTATATTGTTAGACCAAGCCTCAAATGCGTTCAAACGTTCAACGGAAAATTGAATTACAAGTATTCTTGGTTCTCTGCAAAGAAAGTTATTGCTTGGAATCTTATTTCCACCGTTCCAACATCAAACTGCTGTCTATTACATTTCTCCTTTAAAATATTGTCTGTCTTTTAAAGTTTAACGAATAGCACTTTTCGTGTATGAACGTTCTAAAGAGTGTCAAAATCTCAATAGTTCCTAACACTCCTAGTCTTCCTTTTAAAAATAACATGCGGACCCGGCAGACACTGTCTTGCCCGAAATGTACATGGCACGTAAGTCAAAACGATATAGTGCCAAAGTCATCTATTTGAAGTTTTTTTTTAGTATATATAATAGGGGGCAAACGAGCAGCCGGCTTTCACCCAAGTGACTACCGACGCCCATGGACAACTGCAACACCAGAGTTCTACAGCAGCGACTAAATCTGCATTTTTGTGCTAGTGTTGCCAGGATAAAAAAATAAAATAAATTGAACTTAATTAAAATTTGTTACATTTATAAAAATTTTAGTTGTACTTTATTTTGTTTATACAAACGTTAAAACATATTTCTTTTCTTTCCAAATAGCCACGAGACGGAATGATAGTTGTTCAGTTATTTTAATCTCTTTATAAGTCTTTTTAATATTTTAAATGTTATAAAGTTAAAATTAAGAGAGCAGTAGTCTGCCGATAAACTATTTTAATTGTTTGGCGGAATTTTCATTTTTAAAAACAGTATTTTTTTGTTAAATAAATATTTTTAAAAAAGATCTACTGAGTTACTTGTGGATATGCCTCCCTGTTTGTTGTTAATTTTAATTTTTCAAATGTATGAGAAACTAAACTACTTTGCTTTAATCCGCGAAACCGCGAAATCGCGGATTAAAGCAAAGTAGTTTAGTTTCTCATGCATGTCATGGATTTCCGCAAAGTAACGCCTGATTCTATCACGAGCGTCCCCTCAAGCGCAGCGCCTCATCGCTCGACCGCGCCGGGTTCAAGGTTCGACCCCGGTAGGAACATGTTGGAAGTGTGAAATTTATAAAACGTACGAATGCTGTATGTATGTATATACATATGCACATGGTCGCACCAACGCACATATATACACTTACACACGTGTGCTATTTTACAGTTAATTGAATGTGTATATCAAAGGGGCAAAGTCCCAGATTGTAAATATTTTCCTATTATTCAAGGTCTATGTAAAAGAATAAGCAGAGCAAATAATATTTCTAATTATACAATTACCATAGTAACCAATATTGTAATCTATTTGTATTATGAGTTAAAAGAACAGTTGGCATCCCAGGTCGCGATATTATTCTAATGTAACATGAAATACAAAAACAAGTTCCGACATGTCGCGACGATCGGTTACGCGTTTGCGTGGAAGAGAGCGGGCGGCAACGTACCAGCGCACCAGCACACCGCGTATACAGCGTATGAATTATTTTGTCGTGTTAAAACCTTTGAAGTATATGTACTTAATAGGTTATACACATGTAAGTACAAGTTTTAGACACTCTGGTATAAAAAAAGTTGTATTGAAAATCTCGTAACCTATTAAATATAGGCAGAGGCATTTTTTATTATTGTTAAATAAAATGAATCTATTATCATAGATTATGGAACTAAAGGTCTATAATCTGAGCTTATTATAATATAAAAAATATTTTCTTTTTTACTTAAATAGTGGATTTTTCATAAATACAAATATAAATCAAAAATATTGTATTTTATATTGTATATAGTAAAATACAATATTTTTGACATCAATTACTTTAATTAATATTTTTTAATACTTTTAAAATCTTTTTTGCGCGAAGGATATGAAAAAACAATCCAAGATGGCGTCTCGACAGTCGTGTTTCTATCGGGAACCGACGTCTTAATCAAACTAATTTTTTTATTAATCGCCCAGGAATTTTTTATGGTCAATGCTTTTAGTGGATGCCTACGAACTACAAACACTACCCTCCTTGCCAAATTTTATCTTTGTACGCCCCGCGGTCTTCAAGATATCGTGATAGGTGACGTTTCGCTTTTATATATGTAGATGTAGACTGTTTTTAGGGTTCCGTAGTACTACTAGGAACCCTTATAATTTCGCTCTGTCCGTCCGTCCGACCGTCCGTCTGTCCGTCTGTTTGCCCGTAAGGTATTCATCCTCTAGCATTTTCAAACTATTAGACGTAGAGACTTGAAATTTTCCATGTTGATAGAACATGCTAAAAATTCGTTAGGAAAATTATTTTGAACGAATTCGGACAACAAGTTTTGAAGTCATTTAACAAATACGTTTATAGCGTATCAGATAAGGAACCCATCTATATAGGCGTGTCTTGACACGCTCTTGCCCATGATTTTACTTTCAGTCAAACAAAATATTATAGCCTTTATACCACTAATATCTGCAGCCATTACTTGAAAACGCGTCAAGTAGAGAAGGCAATATATCGATGGAATTTTACCTGTTAGCGAACAGTCATTTATAATACACATACATACATACACAACACGTACAGTGTCAATTTCGTTATTAAACATATTTCAGTCTTTAGCAATGAAATGTTATAGATGTCTAATTTATAATTTTAGTTCTAGTAAAATCGAAGAGGAGGTCAACTAGGTGTTCAAATTCGGCCACAAGTCTGTTGAAGGTATTATATAAATTTTTTTATAACGTTTAACGTTTTTATAACGTTTTATATACTTTATTAGAGCTATATAAAAAGTTTCAATTGTTTATACTTTTTAAAATATACTACTCATCAGAAAAAAATGTGTATATTTAGGAATATATGTCAAAAATAAAAAAAGTGGCCAAGAGCTTGTCAAGACATGCTTATATAGAAGTATTCCGTATCTGATACGCTATAAACGTATTTGTTAAATAACTTCAAAAGTTTTTGTCCGATTTCGTTCAAAATAATTTTTCATTGGACCAGTTCATTTAGTTGGCCTACTCATGTAACATATAGGCAAAATACATCTACTTTCCACTACAAATTTTAAAATAAATAATTTTTTATTGAAATTAAAGCCGCCTTCAAAAAATGACAAGGAACTAAAAAGTAATAAATAATTAGTAAGGTCATACGATTTCGGTGAACACCTACTGACGTGTTGAACTCGGTGTCATTCTTTTAGCGGGGATTGGTACCGACTTTAAAGCATCAGTATATATGAAAACACTTATTATTTTTTGCTTTTTACTTCCTTGAAGCTTTTTGAAGGCGGTTTTAATTTCAATAAAAATTATTTATTTTTAAATTTTTAGTTATTATTGTTATTTAAAAATTATTTATATAATAATTGTTTATAATGCTTTATATCGATTATTAAGTATAGCCTCAAAAAAAAATACAATGTACCTTAATAATAATTCGTGAAATTTCTTCCCAAGGCATAACTGATCCAGCAGCTAGTGATTCATTTACGAGCTACGATTTCACTTACAAAAACTGTGAAATATGTTGTTTATGCAATACTTTTTTCGAAATAGCTCAGTTTCTCACTCGATTTGTTTAAAATGTACACATTTAAAAGTAATTGTATTTCTAGTAGAATTTGTTAAAGTTCCATGTGTCTGTAATGGTGTGTTAAATAGTTTTCTTTCAACAATCCATTAATGTTATCCATAATAGAACCAAAACGGTGTAGTAATATTGTATGAAACTTTATTAATGCACTGGGGTTTTTTTTTCTAAAAAATTTTGAATTTTGATCATTGGATCAAGAAGATATTGGTTAAAAATAAAAATCGACCGAATATATTCAAATAAAACAAAACAAATGGCGCGATTCTATACCATTGTAAAACTAATATTATATACTTAGCATAAAGAGTTAAAAACATGGAAATAGACAGCGATTTAGTTGGAAGAAAAGTACATTAACCACCTTGCTAAAGTGAGTAATTAATGCAGTATAAGCGTGTCTTGACACACTCTTGGCCACATACACCTGATACTGAATAAATCGTAAAACTTTTCTACTTTACTTTTATCTGAAAGCTTAAGAAATAACTTAATCAAGTAAATCTAGTGTATCTAAATTGTACATGAGATTCATCTAAAAGATTTTCTTTAATCCAGAGCTTGAAAAATGACCTAAAGTAAAGAGCTAGTGTATCTAAATTGTACATGAGATTCATTTAAAAGATTTTCTTTAATCAAGAGCTTGAAAAATGACCTAAAGTAAAGAGCTAGTGTATCTAAATTGTAAATGAGATTCATTTAAAAGATTTTCTTTAATCAAGAGCTTGAAAAATGACCTAAAGTAAAGAGCTAGTGTATCTAAAT